>PPJZ02000003.1:0-264769 GCA_003705955.2 Zygosaccharomyces kombuchaensis
GGGGGGGGGGGGGGGGGGGGGGGGGGGGGGGGGGGGGGGGGGGGGGGGGGGGGGGCGGGCGGTGGGTGTGGTTGCTATTGCCGGGCTGGCGGCGGGTTGGCTGTGCTGCCAGAATGCGTTTTCTTGGCAGGAGCGTGTCCCCGTGACATCAGCGCGTATTGCGCGATAAAAAAAGTGGGCGTGTGCTACAGGGCCTGGCTGCTCCGTTCGAGCTGTTTGGTGGGTACGAGTGTCCGTACGTGGCGATCTGTGCGCGGTGTCAGAAGATCAACGTACAAAGGCCTTCACAGCGGAATGCGATCCCTCCCGGAGTGGAGCCAAGGGACCCACCCACGCTGGACGACGATGGCGACCTCCATGACCACGACATCTTCGCTCACTGCCAATGCGGGCTCTCTTCCCCGCAAGGGCCAGGTCAACGCAGGGTTGCAGAAGCCCAAGCTGACCGGCTGGGCCCAGGCAGCTGCCAGGGCGCTGCCCAAGGCGCCACAGCAAGTGCAGCAGCCAGCGGCGGCGCCTGCTGCAGCAGCAGCAGGTGCTGCCGGGCAGAGCCAGACCCAGACCCAGACCCAGGTGCCCCCAGCCCAGCACAGAGGTAGTCCACCCACCGGTTCGCTGCAAGCAAAGAAAACCAAGAAACAGACCAACTACAGGCCAAGACAGCCATACAACCGCGAGGAGGTGCGCGTATACATGAAGCAGCTCTTCTCGCAGTACGCCGCTTCCAGTAGCATACCCACCTACAGCAGCATGGGCAAGAGCAGAAAAGGCAGCAACTTGGACTGGGGCGCCGTGACCAACAACAAGTACAGAAACAAGAAGTTCGGGTGCCTCAATGAGATTGCCCAGGTGCTACGCAATTGAATGATTGAAAAATGTTTGTATATATGTTTTGTAGATATATAATGCATGGTGGAAAATTCTTGAAAAAGTTACCAAGTGAGTCGTATACACAACGCTCATTCAAGCATGGCCCTGTCGCGTCTCGAGCGTGCACTGTCATACCATGTGCGTGTCCTGCTTCCGCAGTTCATCTCCGCAGAACGGTACCACCGGCTCGCATACGTGTTTTCGCTGGTGTCTGCGCTGTCCTCTGGGTTCATCGCACTGATCTCGCTGTACTCGAAACCCTGGCAGGCGCAGCTGCACTATTCCGCGTGGCAGATCAACATGATCGTCAGTGTCGCCAATTTGGGCGTCTACTTGGTTCCTCCCATTCTCGGGGTCTTTGCAGACGCCCATGGGCCCATAGCGTTGAGTACACTCTCCATGCTGGGGTTCATACCGAGCTACGCCTGCCTCGGTTACCTTTTCAGCCATCCATCCATCCCAACAGAGTTGTCATTCCGTGTGTCCCTGGTCTGCTTCAGCTTAGTGGGCATCTCCACCAGTGCCCTCTATTTCAGCGCACTTTTGACATGTGCCAAGCTGTATCCCAAGACCAGGCTGTTCTCCATTAGCTTGCCCACGACCTGTTTTGGTCTGTCGTCACTTTTGGGGTCTCAGCTCTTGAGAGTCCCCTGGTTTTACACGGGGGCCCATCGCTACTTGGACCTGGGCAAAGTGTTTAGCACGTTTGCCTGCATTTACGCCACCGTCGGGGTTCTCGCATGGATAGCCACGTCAAGAGTGAGCATGATGCAGTTGAAAGGAAGTCCGGACGATGATGGCGGCGAAGAGGAGCTACTTTTGCAGTCATCATCACGACGGGCGTCGTCGTCGTCGTTACCACAACGGGGCAAGATCTTTACAGATGCCGCGCTGTACTTGCTCGGTGCGTCGCTCCTATTGGTATTGGGGCCGTTGGAGATGCTCATCGGTAACATGGGGTCGCTTTCGAATCTTGTATATCGTGGTGATTCGATCTCGAGTGAGCTGGTCTCTCTCTACGCGTTCAGTTCGACATTTGCCAGACTACTCACAGGTTTTGTCGCAGACTGGTTCGTAGTGAAAAATTGGTCGCCAAAATGGATTCTGCTGGCGTTTTTGGTCCTCGGGCTAGCGTTGCAATTGGACATTTTGTCCCTGGCGTACCATCCACCAATGGAGGGCTCCTGGCGCGTGCTGAGCCTCGGTGGGTTACTGGGGACCGCATACGGTGGGCTGTTCACCATCTACCCTACCATCGTCTTTATTGTCTGGGGGGAAAAACTGTTTGGTACCGCCTACGGTTGTATGATGGTTGCTCCTGCCTTGGGGTCGCTCATCTCTTGCATGTCATACGCTAGGGTTTACGACTCTAGATGCGCTATCGAAAATAGCAATAGCGCTTGTATTGCACCTGTGTTCAAACTGACTTCGGTACAGTTTCTTTGTGGCATTGCATTTACGCTTTTTCTACTGCAGGTGTGGAAACGCAGAGGGATAAGTTTATAGATTGGCATGCATCGAACGTAAATCCACGTAAATCATTACACAGACAACGCGCTGGTGGGAATTCACCATTTTGGTTGATGTTCCTGAATCGTTGGGTAGATCCTTGACTGACGTTTGGGGAGCAGTAGTAACGACGCTAACGGGGTTTTTTAATGTCGTGATTGCCGGTTTGAAACTTAAGAGTTATTTGCATCTTTGAGTGAGAAGTGAAATCGAGGATACGTCTACGACGTCAATTGAGAAGCGCATAATTTTTGCGGATTCCGCTTTCCAAGAAGAGATGGCTGGAGTTGGTTATAATTTTACAAACATAAAAATGTAAATAATGTATTGAAACCTCAGATTTTCCGCCTCCGTCAGAGAAGAGTAGAATTCTGCCTTCCAATTTTTAACTGCAGCTTATGGGGAATGTTCCAATTCGACTACAACGTATTGACGTTGCATTCCCTGAAAAAATCTGTGCTCCAAAATAAAAGAAAAAAGCCCAAAAAAAATCAGCCATCATTTAAACTGCTACCAAATGGATATATCCCTGATCACTTACCAATATTATAAAATTTTTTTCGTTTTAGAGGGTTGGCCACTGCTTTATTCTTGGCGCGTTTTTGTTACCCGCACTGGGGTCTATCGATTTTTCGATTTTTCGATTTTTTCATGTTACGTGTCTGGAAGACGAAGGCCAGTGAGCTCAATGTGAACAGGTCAACAGTCAACTTGCCAGTGCGTGATCTGGTGCTTAAACACACATCTAAGGCCGCAATTGCAGGTTAATTCGGATTTGATTGATAATTACTGATGTCTGGTCGTGTTCTTGATTTTTTCAAGCCCTTTGAGGCGTACCTGCCTGATGTGATCGCACCTCAGAGAAAAGTTCCGTACAACCAAAAGATGATATGGACTGGCGTGTCACTGCTGATTTTTTTGGTGCTTGGTCAGATACCACTGTATGGTATCGTCTCCAGTGAAACTAGTGACCCACTCTACTGGTTGCGTGCCATGCTGGCCTCGAACCGTGGTACGTTGATGGAACTTGGTGTCTCGCCCATCATTACTTCGTCAATGATTTTTCAATTTTTGCAGGGAACCCAATTATTGCAAGTGGACATGCAAAATAAGCAGGATCGTGATTTGTTCCAGATTGCCCAAAAAGTGTGTGCTATTATCTTGACCTTTGGCCAAGCCGTAGTGGTTGTGCTGACCGGTAACTACGGTAGACCAAGAGACTTGGGAATTGCCATTTCTCTACTTCTAATCTTCCAATTGATGTTTGCTTCGTTTGTCGTGCTTCTACTGGATGAATTGTTATCCAAGGGTTACGGGTTGGGCTCTGGTATCTCTTTGTTCACTGCAACTAATATTGCTGAACAAAGTTTCTGGAAGGCATTTGCCCCCACTACCACTAACTCCGGTCGTGGTAAAGAATTTGACGGTGCGGTGATCGCCTTCTTCCATTTGTTGGCTGTTAGAAAGGACAAGAAGAGAGCTTTGGTGGAAGCCTTTTACAGGTCGAATGCTCCAAACATGTTCCAGGTCATTGCAACCATCGCAGTGTTTTTGTTCGTGCTTTACTTGCAGGGCTTTCGTTACGAATTGCCCATCAGATCTACTAAGGTCAGAGGCCAGGTCGGCACTTACCCCATCAAACTGTTTTACACTTCCAACACGCCGATCATGTTGCAGACTGCTCTTACTTCCAACATCTTTTTGATTTCTCAAATTCTGTACCAAAGATTTCCCTCTAACCCCATCGCTCGCTCCCTAGGTGTATGGGGTGTGAAACCAGGTTCCCTAGGCCCACAACAGGCATTGAGTGGTTTGTCTTACTATATTCAGCCACCAACCTCTTACAAAGAAATTGCTTTAGATCCAATCAAGTCGGTTGTCTACGTTTCCTTTGTTCTGGGTGTCTGTGCTTTGTTCTCTAAGACTTGGATTGAAATTTCTGGTACTTCTCCTCGTGATGTGGCCAAGCAATTCAAAGAGCAAGGCATGGTTATCAATGGTATGAGAGAAGCCAGTGTCTACAGAGAGTTGAAGAAGATCATTCCAACGGCCGCTGCATTTGGCGGTGCCACCATCGGCGCTTTATCTGTTTGTTCCGATGTTCTAGGTACTCTGGGTTCCGGTACCTCGATTCTCATGGCTACCACAACCATCTATGGCTACTATGAGATGGCCGCCAAAGAGGGTGGTTTTTCCAAGAACTTGGTCTCTGGTGTTTCCGAGTTGATGTAAGTTAAAATATGATGAGAACTCAGTTCACGTAAAAGTGATGTCACTCTGCATTAATTTTTAAAGAAGTATGTGGTCTTTAAGAATCGTCATCTTGGGCTCGAAAATTGACCAGTATCATTCTATATCCTACATACAGCAATGACAATTTATAAATCCTTGAAAATTTCAGAAAGGTTTGAAAAAAAGAACCCTGGCGATGAGCCAAGGTTTCAATTCGATTTCAGGTAAATCAATCAACGCAGGACATAGTAATATATAATTGCTAAAAAAAAACTGGTGGTGGCAGCTCTTGAAATCAGTGATGGAAAGAATGCCTGAATCTGGAGAAGCAGCTACTTCAATATATTTCGAGGGATTGGGGGATTTGCAAAAATGGTTTGATAAGGGATTTTTGGATGCAAAGGATCTAGTGAATGTTCCCAGGGAATGTTTGTCCAGATATTGCGAAGCTTGTGAGAGCAACGAATTTGTGATTCCAAACTTAGGTGCTCGCAGACCTAAAATTACTGTATGTCATGATTTCAAAGGTGGCTACCAGCCGGGCCATGATTTGTATCCCAATGGTCAGTATGACGTCGAATCTTCTATACCATATTGGTTGAGATACCCAGAAGCCGTAGACAAGTTCATATATTTTTCCCATCATTGCGTTTCCATTCCAGCAGTGTCTTGGACGAACTATTTGCACAGGCATAATATACCGGTTTTGGGCACGGTAATCTTGGAGCACCGTTTTCACGATGGTCAGTTATTCAATAGAAATGACAATGGTGACTTTGTTTACGTGAAATTCCTCGTAGAGTTGTGTCGCATCTTCAAATTTGAAGGATGGCTGATTAATTTTGAGACTGGATTCACGAATCATTCGGATCTCGTCATTCCATTCCTAAGAGATTTGACAGCTGGTGTGGAATCCAAGATATATGAGGGTTCGGTAATGTGGTATGATGCCTATATCATATCTGAAAATAAGCCCAGTTATCAAAATGAAGTAAATGTGCTCAACTGGGATGCTTACACTAATTCCAGTCAGTTCATGGTGAACTACATGTGGACCCTAGATCATCTTAGCCGTTCATTAAAAAATGTTGGTGTTTTGGGAATGAACTTCAAAGTTGGGCTTGGCGTAGACGTTTGGGGTCGTAGCATGCAAATCTGCAAAGGTGGCTTTGAAAGTAACATTGCACTTTTCTATGCAAAGCGCTTTGGTACAAATGCAGTTCTGTTTGGCCCAGCATGGACTTACGAATATTTTGGAGAGAAAGATTTTATCGAGAAGGATGACATTTTTTGGGGTAGAATTAAGACTACTTTGAATTTGGAGGGGTACAATGATTGCAAAGTTTCTTCTTGGTACAGCTCGGAGTCGAACAATACAAGATATTTTACTACCTTCTTCTCCACAGGTTCAGGGAGTTTTTTCAATTTTAACGGTGAAAGAGTATTAGACAACAACTGGGTCCAGTTAAGTTTAAGTTCGCCCTTGCCAGTTCATCGACATGTTCACCTTGAGTATACTGACTCCTACGTCGGCGGGAGTTGCTTAGCGGTACCGTTATCGTCCATGGGAAGTGGAAGGATACATCTTTTCAGGTTCGAACAATTTATCAAACTCCAAGAAAAGACTACAAAAAGTGTGATAAAAGTGAAACTTGCCTTTAAAATGCTAGGATTATTCCCTCCTGTTAGTGTGGTGGTGAAGTGCTTCGTGATTAAGCGTGGGGCAAAGTCTAAACCGATTTCGAAAGTAAAAGAAGTATCTATTGTACTTCGTTTGAAGTCCAACGCATTGCAAGATATGAAATGGGTGCAAGTGGAACAGACCCTTCCTCTCCCTGCTCTGGAAGCGAGGTTCTCAGAGGAGTTCTATGTCGAAGATGCGCACCTCGAGTGCACGGTCGGGGGCCACGAAGACGGGATTGTAGTTCGTGGAAATAAAGAGCAATTGAATTCGAAACTACTGCTCGGGTCGCTCTGCATACAGGTGGGAGAACCGGAGAATGTTCAGAAGGGCTCAATTGTGAAAGAAGGATCCTCTCTACAGTGGCAAGATAAAGAAGACACATTCATGTGGATAGTACTACAGGGAGGCAAGCTCAAGAGCGTGCGCTTTGCACCTGTGATAGGAGAGGCTGAAAGCGACATGGAAGTTTATGAATATGGTCGCAGCGGTGTTGTCAGGAAGTTGTGAGGTTGATTTTTCAAAAATCGAGAATCGAAAGAAAAAAAGAGAGAACTCCTCATAGGGGGCTCGAACCCCTGACATTTCGGTTCCTTGTTGTTGCTTAAAAGCCGAACGCTCTACCAACTGAGCTAACAAGGACGAGTTCTCCGGACGATATATGATGATGGTCCGTATCATACTCGGGGGGGGGGTGGGACTGCTTATGAATAATTGCATTGTTCTTTCGAAGCTTATGTCTTGTGTCATCGAGTTTCGGGTACAAAAATTGTGAGTTGATGATTATTGTAGTTTACTGCAGCCATTCCCCTTGAATTCCTTTGATCTTTGTATTTACTTCTTAACCGGGCCTCCCAGCTCTAAGCTGGCATCGAATAACTCTTACTGGTTACAAAATGTAAAATTCTAAAAAGACACAACTCGGTTCATGTGAAGAATATATAAGAATATGTAAGAATATAGCTAAGGAATACGCAGGCCTGCTCACAAGTTCTTCTTGGCCCTCCTGGTTGCTCTGGCCTTCATTTTTTCCTCTCTGGCGAGCTTGGCTTCTGGCCCAGCTTCGGTGTCCATACAATAATCCCACCAGCGGAAAGAAGATGCGTAGTTGCCAATAAAATAATGGTGGTGCAAGTCGTGGTGCTCAGCACCAGACCAGAAGGGAAGGAACTTGCTTAACGACCAGGGGAAATCGTAACCGGAGTGCGAGTCGACCGCTTGGAACAATCTCAACGAGATCCACACGCACAGCGTGAAAAGGTGGAGGTGCCCCGAGTACAGGACGTACATAATGGGCATCCCGACGGTACCAAACCCAAGAATCATAGTTTCCATCGGGTGCGCATACTCCGCGGTCAGACCAAAGGGTGCCGCGTAACGGTGGTGTTGCTTGTGGATGTACTTGTAAAACACACCGTAGTGCAGGAAGCGGTGCACCCAGTAGTGCCAAACGTCTTCGAGGAGGAAAAAGAGCCCAATCTCGAACAGCACCGTCTTCAACGAGGGGAACGGCACCTGCACAGAAATACCCAACTTCTCGCACATGGGGTGGAAAGTCCAGATCGGGATCGCCTCCACGAGGAAATGGGACAGCACGACACTTTTCAAGCAGTGCCATTGCTCCTTGTTACTTGGAATCTTTGTCGCTTGGATCTTGTACCTGCGGAAATAGGCGATATGGTCGATGATGAGCCAGGGCAAACTCCTCCCGAAATACATCGCCTCGTGCAGAACGAAGAACATGATGCCTGTGGCCAGCACGTCATTTGCCATGTAGGCGTACCAGGCGGCCCAGCATTGTTCGAGCAGGTTCAACTGCGGGTGGACTCGGTGTACGTTGTGGAGGGTGCCAGAGTAGGTCCCATCACGCACAAGACTGCTCAGCGTGGAATTGGCAAAAACGGCTGACATAACTGCTGCAACTGGACCTTCTATACTTTTAACCTTGAGGCTGCTTAGTAGAGGAGATGACATGCATTGACCCCTGCCCGTGCAATATAGCACATCGGGGTGTCGAGGAAAAAAAAGATAAGGGAGAGGATACGAAAGACAGGGTAACACCATTACCCGAACGTGTACATAATCACGTGACTCATATCGAATTCCGGTCCCACGTGACACACACGCATCTCCCGCCGGACGCGCTCTCGTGCAACATTACCTCCGCCTTATACCCGCGCCTTCCGTATTCGGCGCGTCCCACGCGACTTTTCATACCACGAGACGCTCCCTGCGCCGTGTTCTACGCGCTACGAACTTGCCACGCGCTCGCTTGCCACGCGCCACGGCGCGCCCAGAGTTTCTTCCCGCGTGACGCGTTTCGCGTTTGGCAACAAAGAAGAAACCAGCGGAAAACGCACCAGCTGTCGAATTGGCCACCTCATCACCTCCCGTGTAACAGCTTTCCATTGCCAATAAGGTGAGTTTGGAGCTGGATTTCTCGCCGTTGCCACTCCCAGTGTGTCTCTTTACGTGTCAATATATAAAATGTCCTGGTAACCACGTATACTAGTATGTCTTCGCACGGCAGGCATGCACACACGTATATATATATATAGCTTTGGAGCTTCCATGTTTTCTTGTTCTCTTGCACCGTTTGGCTTCGTCTTGTCTTACGTGTGTGTCTCTCTCTCTCTCTCGGTTTCGGCTCGCCTTCTCTGAGGCAGAATTCGCATATAAGAGGCTACATAGCTCTATCTTAACACTCACTCCTCCCATAACACAGGGAATCCGCAAGACACAGCTTTGCTCAAGAAACAAGAAATTTAAATAAAATGAAAGGATTGATTTTGGTAGGCGGATACGGTACCAGATTGAGACCATTGACGTTAACGGTGCCCAAGCCTCTCGTGGAGTTCGGTAACAGGCCAATGATTTTGCACCAGATTGAGGCTTTGGCAGCTGCAGGTGTGACAGACGTGGTGTTGGCCGTGAACTACAGGCCAGAAGTGATGGTGGAGACTTTGAAGAAGTACGAGAAGGAGTACGGTGTTTCTATCACCTTTTCCGTGGAGACCGAGCCATTGGGCACCGCGGGGCCTTTGAAATTGGCCGAGAAAGTGCTAAAGAAGGACAACTCGCCATTCTTCGTGCTGAACTCGGATGTGATCTGCGAGTACCCCTTCGAGGAGCTCGCCGAGTTCCACAAGGCTCACGGTGGCAAAGGTACGATTGTGGCCACGAAAGTTGACGAGCCTTCCAAATACGGTGTGATTGTGCACGACATCGCTACGCCCAACCTGATTGACCGTTTCGTCGAGAAGCCAGTGGAGTTCGTCGGTAACAGGATCAACGCGGGTCTGTACATCTTGAACCCTGAAGTCATCGACATGATCGACTTGAAGCCAACTTCGATCGAGAAGGAGACTTTCCCCGTGCTGGTCGAGCAGAAGCAGTTGTACTCATTCGACTTGGAGGGCTACTGGATGGACGTGGGTCAGCCCAAGGACTTCCTCTCCGGTACCGTTCTCTACTTGAACTCGCTGAGAAAGCACAAGTCGCCCAAGTTGGCCAAGGGCGACAACATCGTCGGTAACGTGCTCGTGTACCCCAGTGCCAAGATCGACCCAAGCGCCAATGTCGGCCCAGACGTCGTGATCGGCGCCAACGTGACCATCGGGGAAGGTGTCAGGATCTCCAGATCCGTGGTGCTGTCCAACGCCAACGTCAAAGCCCACTCTTTGGTCAAGTCCACCATCGTCGGCTGGGGCTCCACCGTGGGGCAATGGTGCCGTCTCGAGGGTGTCACTGTTCTCGGTGATGACGTTGAGGTCAAGGATGAGATCTACATCAACGGTGGTAAAGTTTTGCCCCACAAGTCGATCTCTTCCAACGTCCCTATGGAGGCCATCATTATGTAAGATTTATGTAGCGAGGTTGATCCCGTAATACCCAAGACTTTGTGCCCTGCGCAGCATATCCCAGACCGGCGACGGTCACGGCAATGGCAACAGGAAAACGAGAGTAAATTTGGCATATATTTTGGCAAGGCTTCATTTGTTATTTAGACTCTCTAATATTACATCCAAGCAACCGTCGACCTTTTCTGTTTCCATCTCCGTACCTTCACTTATCATCTTTCGGTACTTGTGGATCTTGGAGTTGTCCTCTATGATCTGTAGCGCGTTCTCTATCTTGCTCTTCCTCTGCGTCTGCAGTAAGCACAGCTCAAGCGCGAGCTTCAACCTCTCGTCCACCGCACCCACGTGACCACTTAGCCCCTGCGTGTCCTGCGATCCCATGTAATGCTTTAGAAGTAAATACTGCTCCCTTTCCCACTTGCCCGTGATCTGCATTCTCACACTTTTCACTTCTGCCCGCAACGTCTCCATCTCGGCGAGCTTCTGTCCCATGGTCGCATCAAAGTCATCCACACTATTATTCTTGAGCACGGCCATCGTTCGCAAATTCACACTTCGGATCGTCTTGGACATAGTGTGGAGGGTCCGCTCCATGTTCCTAATATCTGTGTCACGCTGGTGGTACATCATGTTGTAACGGTCCGCCATTAGCTTCATGGAGGCCACCACTTCGGGTATGCATCTCGATATACGTGTGGCCGCCTGCGATGGGAACATCATGTAGTCCGAGGCTGCAGTGTTCAGCAGAGGTGTCATCGACCCCATGGGGGATTCTATTTTAGCGCTGAGGCCGACTCTGTTGTTGCTACTCATGCCGCCCATGCCAGCGCCCATGCCAACACCCACACCAGCGCCCACGCCAGTCACGGCTCCGCCGAGGTTACCATTCGTCGCCATATTCATCTCAGCGCTCACTTGTGCCTGGTTTTTAGTCAAAAGTTGTTCATAATGCTCGTTCATAATTTCGTTAGGGGTCAATCTCTCCTTGTTGGTAATGGTGCTCAAGGCGCCATTTCTGACTAAAGTATTAAAAAATGTCTTGTCGCCGTTTTCCGCTGCAATGTGCAAAGCGGTGTCGCCGAACCGATCTTGAGCGTTTAGCAGCAGCTCGATGCGGTACTGTGGTGAGAAATCTTTGATCTTGGACAAAATAACATCCAAGTAATAAACCGCCGACGGTGTGGACGATTTCCGCCTCACGACATGATGAATCACAGTTTGCAACTGCGAATCCACTTCGAAAACCGTGTCGTGCAAAAGCTCAAATATTCTGGGGAAAGTCCTTCTCGAATAAGAGTTGTGGAACATCGAACTTCTCATCAGCGGTGTTTGCCCCTGTGAATTGGTAGACCTCAAGCTCGTGCCAGCTTCCACTAGAGCCTCCACTATGGGAAGATTACCCATTGAACAAGCCCAATGGAATGCCGTGTGTAATTCAGGATCTATTGGTGCATCGATGTAAGGTGCGCTGTGCTGAGGCGGGAGTAGGAGTTCTGTGGGGACTGACCTGTTCGTCCTCACTTCGCTCGAGATGAAATAATCCACCAACTTCGACAGGTATTCGTTCACTTTATCGTGGATATCTGTGCTTTGAGGTCGTGATTGTATCGAATAGCGCGGTATCGCAGACATGATGGGCGAAGTACCCGCACTGCCAAATCTTTGATCAAACGGATTGGCTTCAGACAACTCGCTGGGCGAAGTCGGCAGGGAGGGCGACGATTGTGACGACGAGATAGTCCCGTGTATCAATTTCTGACTACTAGTGGTATCGTTGGGCCCTCCTTGCACCAATTCATGCCGCACCACGTGACCGTGCGGTTCGATGTCGCTGGAGAGACCATCAACAATGTCTAACTCTTTGAAGTGACCCTGTTGTTCGTCGTGCATCTTACCTTCGTCCTCACCTTCCATCAACGAGCTCATATTTGTAGTTCTGATGGATGGTAGCTGTTTCGTTGCAATGGAAGAACTCGGTATTGCCGGTCTTGGGTAACCCACATCACTCTGCGATCTTTGCAAAGACGGGCCATTCAATTTCCTTTTACCCTTTTGGCCCGTAGCGGGTCTCCCACGCCTTCTGGTTACTACTGGATTCATCACTGCGGTTTGGCCATCCGCCATTGCAGATGTGCTTGCACTTTTAACCGCTCTTTTTCTCGTAGAATCGCCTCTGGAGGCATGGTGATGCTTTGGGGCCTGTGGCGGCGACGCTGATCCATCCGTCTGCGTAAAGTCAAATAGGGGGGCCAACTCCTCATCAACTCCGAATTTTGTCGCCAGAGTCCTGGCCACATCCAGGGGTACCCAAGTACCTTGGTATTTACCAAATCCACCTTGCACTTTCTCATGTATTTCTTTGATCACCTCCTTTTCTAAAATACGGGTCCTCTTGGCCTTGGCAAACCTGGCGGCCTTTAAAATATGTGTAGCATTTACCCAGTCATCCTCCTTGCGCTTCATGACGGACCCTGTCGGGTGGATGAATTCATACACATCCACACCGGAGTACTTGGCGGAATATATTTGATTTGATGACATCAAAACAGACCAAAAACAAATTCAGAGATAGGACTTTTTATTTATTTATTTCAAGCAAAGTGAACAAACAAACAAACAAACCACTCTTACAGCAGGCTGCAAACGAGGAAGTCCGACGCACCAGTGGTAGAGACAGAGAGGCAGAGAAAAATAACAACCCAAAACCAACTTCGGACAATTGCAAGGGTAAATATATTCAATATGCAGCCGCTGACACTACTTTAGCCCAATATCCTTGACAGATGTTAAGCACTCATTGAAAGCAGACCTTGTTCTAGATCATTTGAAAGCGCTCGCTTTCTGCAGGAAGCTTCTCCCTCTTAGAAAAAAAAAAAGGTTTAGAAAATTTGGAAGGAAATATTATTACCCGGAGCCTTCAAAACAATTACTACAAACCTAAACAAGATGCATATACGGGACAAATGAGAGAGAGAGAGAGAGAGAGAGAGAGAGAATACGATTACTCTTCCAAGTAAAGATCTCTTAGTCTACCGATAGCGTGAACACTAAATCCTAGTTCACATAGAAAAAAATTATCAACGCTTTTGTACTCCTCGCGGAAGTCGTCGATGAAAAACCTCATCGCCTCGTAGCGAGAGGACAACAAGTTTTGGCACATCTTTTTGGGAGTCAAATGATATTGCTCCACCAATTTGCTGGCATCGGGGCCTAGCATGCTATAATACAGGTCACTCCTCGCTTCCACTTTTTTCAAGAGTTTTGTCTCAGTCTTGAGCCCCAAAGTGGTCAATTCGTACTCCCTGGCGATCGTATCGTCATCTACACCTAGGATCGAAAGCAGCAACATACTCAGTATCCCCGTACGGTCCTTACCGGCGGTGCAGTGGAATGTCACTGCACCCTGTGCTTCGAGCAAGAAGTTGAAGATAATTCTGATAGAATCGATAGAATTCTTCAAAATCATCATGTAGGCCCTGGGGAAGCAATAAGATGAAAGTAAGAGTCCCTGATACTGTTCCGCCAAGACGTCCGGCGAAGTGTTGACGCTGTTGTTAAAGGGCAACGATTGCACCAACTTCGTGGTGTCGCCTTCGAGCACGCCGTTCTGACTCGCCTCATCGGGAGCTCTCAAGTCGAATATCTTGATCACACCTAACTTACGCTGCAGATATGTGAAAGCTTGAGGAGAAATGTCGCAAACGTTTGCACAGCGATAGAAGCAACCCGTCTTGATCCTCCTTCCTTGGTAAAGGGTTTGGTACCCGCCCAAATCCCTAAAGTTAGACACATTGGAGTAAGAATGAGGCAGCGGCCAACGGCAAACCATCTCTGTCGGGTTGACGGAGGTCCCCTTGACGTACTGAGTCTTATCGAAGAACCTCTGCAACTGCATTCCCCAAGATAAATACTCAGTGATCTTGCCCGCCACCACGTAGCAGTAGTTGACCAGCCCGTTACGCAACGGCAGTTTCAAAGCATTCGGATCGTGCTGCAACCCATAAAAGTTGTGCGTCGCACCTCTGATCATCTCCAAATGGTGTCTCCCCTGGAACATGTTAGAGTAACTGGCCACAGCTGTAAGCGGTATCACCTCTTCACAGGTCCCATAGCAAGACATGATAGACGACTGCTCGTTGATCTGCCCAAACAGATGCGTGGGACACACCACCGCGCTCATCGTCTCGGATTTCGGGATCCACGTCTTGACCACCCCACCATGGCGGGGCAGATCACAAAAGAACCCGCCATCCTTTTTCCAATTCGGCGTGTATTTCAACCTCTTCTGCACAACCCCCTTCCCATCGTAACGGCCGGAACAATTGATCAAGTTGGGCACAAACCTCTCCGGATGTCTCCTGCAGAATTCAAACATCGCAATGACACCTCTAGAATGGCCCACGATCGTATCCAGCGTCACGGGCAGCCCAAACAACTCCTGGCTCAACCTTTCGCACGATAGCAACTCGCAAACCGACTCGATGTCCTCCGTATCCTGCTCAACCGTACGCCCCACGCTGACATCCTTGCACTCCTCCGAATCCCCCAACCCTCGAAAATCGATCCTCAGCACGTAAAACCCTTCCTCAGCAAGCTTAGACGCTAAGATCGGCTGGTAGTTGCTATTCTTGTGCGCCTGGTGCCCATGCACGAGCAGCACCAACCGATGCTGCGGCAACCCAAACTGGTCCTCGTACTTCATCCTATCGCTCAACTGCACATACTGCATCGACTTGGGGTGACTCAAAATACCCGCCACCCCTTCTGCCTTGTGGAACTGTTGGTGCTTCACATACAAAAATTGCTCATTGGCACCCAGCTTGATGTGAGATGGTGGTTCTTCCACCACCCTAAAACTCACTTTCTCCACTTCCTTCGTATTGACACCAACACCCATTGGAACAAAACTAATGCACTGTATCGAATACTACCAGCATAGCCCGGCTGCAGAGCTCATCGCATCTCGAACCACCAGTCTTTATACTTTTTGCTTATTTTTCTTTTGTCAAAAGGCCTGCAGGCAGAGAAGCGTGGATTTTGTGCTGAGTTACCAGATGCGATGATGCGTTACTTGACTAGGCAGTAGAGGGAGCGGAGTTTTTTTTGACGAACAAGTTCCCCATTCGAACCCTCCGAGACGCCTGCTATAAAACGTATTCTGGGGGGGCCTTGACGATGCAAAGGCCGATGCAAAAGCCTCTTTGTGGAGCAGGAGAAGGGGAGGAGGAGGTTGTGGGGTCAAACCTGAGGGACGACGGGGTCACAGATATGTGACCGAGTGGAGTATTTATTGCTTTGTATAAAAAAAAAGTGAGGAGTAGGGAGAAGCCTCGATGACTCATTTGCGGCCCTTGGAGCGCTGTGTCGTCAGTAGCAACAGTCTTGGCATGGGTGGTGAGTTAGTTGGTTTCAACGCCTTGTTGGTATTCGTCTTGCGTTAGATTGCCACCATAGATAGATGATCTGCATCAGTTGTCGCTTTTACTTGTCGAGCTTTGTCGGGCTTTCTCGAGCCTTTAACATCTACACAACGCGGGCAAAATTTATCTTTATCAAGTTTCGTTGGGACGTGGTCCAACATGCCACTAAATGTTCTTCAGGGAGGGGACACAATGGGGCTGAGCCAACGCAGCAGCGCCTGCGGTCGGCATGGGTATCTTGCTTGAAACGTA
This sequence comes from Zygosaccharomyces kombuchaensis, assembly GCA_003705955.2. Lineage (NCBI taxonomy): Eukaryota > Fungi > Ascomycota > Saccharomycetes > Saccharomycetales > Saccharomycetaceae > Zygosaccharomyces > Zygosaccharomyces kombuchaensis. The sequence goes on from PPJZ02000003.1 coordinate 15,825, forward strand.
GCAGGGCAGTAAACGCCTCGAAGTGCCTGACGGCTCCTGTGTAAAAGGGAAGACCAAGGTGATGATAAACGAACCGACGGTTCTCGAGGCGCCATGCGTGGCGCTGCACAGCGATGCGCAGCGGTGCGTGACATCCAGCAGGGGTAGTTTGGTTTCCATTTAGGTCTGGCTTTCAGGGTTATTTTGATCCCTCTATACGCACGACGTATAATTTCACGAGGGAACCAGACTGGGCTCTTGTTCCTTGGGCCATATGAAATACTGAAATGTTGGAAACTTGAAATCGACTTAAAGTGCACTTGGCGAGAGAAGGGGAAGCAGAACGAACACTTACCATCCATCATGAGTATTTCCGACGAGCGCAGTCGAATGCAAGAACTTACAGAATCACAGAAGCAGAACCTGAAGCAGGCGTGGACGTATCTGCTCCAGCTTTGGGGGACACCTGTTGACGGTGAAAAAGTGTTCCCAAAGCCTGAGGATAAACCAGCGGCTGTGGTCCCACTGGAAAAGAAGAAGAGTAGCAAGTCGTTGTTTGGCAAATTGCAAAGTAGCTACTACGGCGAACCGGAGGCAAGCACTGAGGTGGAACAAACCGGGGGGTACCAGCCAGATCTGATCCGTGAAGCGCTCAAAGATGTGGAACCGCAACTGGTCAAGGAAGAGTTCTGGGAGATGCTAAGAATGGATTATCCCGACAATCTACTGCTGCGCTTTTTAAGGGCGCGCAAGTGGGATACAAACAAGGCGGTGATTATGTTTGCACGTTCCATGCATTGGAGGGTCAAGGAGTACCAACCGGACCAGATCCTCGACGGAGGTGAAAGAGCGGCATATGATAAGGAGGAGAAGGGTTTCATCAAGAACTTGGAGATGCAAAAGACAGTGATCCCTGGGCGAGATAAGAAGGGCAGACCGATCGTGCTGTGCAGGGCTCGCCTGCACAGTCCCAAGGACCAAACTGAGGATGAACTCAAGGAGTATGCTGTGCTTGTCATTGAGCAGGCGCGTCTGTTTTTGACGGGGAAAGTGGATTCCGCGAGCATTCTGTTCGACATGACGGGTTTCTCCCTGTCCAATATGGACTACAGTCCCGTCAAATTCCTGATCACGTGTTTCGAGGCCCACTATCCAGAGTGCTTAGGCCAACTGTTCTTCCACAAGGCCCCCTGGGTGTTCCAACCCATCTGGAACATCATCAAGAACTGGCTAGACCCCGTGGTCGCATCGAAAGTGATCTTCACCAAGACCAATAAAGATTTGGAACAGTACGTTGGCGCGGATCAATTGCCCAAGTACTTGGGCGGGAACAACCAGATCGACTTGGACCACTACGCCAAACCTGATCCAGCTAACGACACTAAGATGGAGGATCACGAGACGGCGAAACAGCTCATGGACAAGAGGCAGCAGCTGATTTCGAAGTTCGTCGAGACTACCGTGCGCTGGATAGAAGCGGACTCGGACGAAGAGTCGCAAAAGCTCATGGAGGAGAAGATCGAGATCAGTGCCCAAATCTCGGAAAATTACTTCGAACTCGACCCTTATGTTAGATCCAGATCTTCATGCGACACATGGGGCATCCTTAAATTTTAAACACATTTTTTTTATCATCTTTTATATAGATCTATGTTTTTGAAGCGCATCTCCCAGTCATGATTCAATAATTCGCGTTGACGAATCCCGCAAGGCAAATGGAGCTCGATGAATCCGTGCGGTTGATAGTCGATGCAACTACGGAAACACCTGAGTTGCTCTTTAGGGCATGGTTGGACTGTCTATACCGTGAAGTTCCTCGACAAGGGTTGTCTTCTTTGCAATTGCAACGGTTGATCAACTTCATATGCGAATCTCCGGTACTTTCGATCTCTACCAAATCTTACATAGTGGATAATTTCCTTCTCCCCAACGATTATGTCGGAGTCGGAGTGCTGCGAGAAGTAATGAGACACTTGGGCACAGCCAATGCGGTTTCTCCATATAAGCTGCAAGTGCCCTTGGGTATCCAAAATGCACTTTGCAAGTGGGTTGTTAACATTTTCTTTCTCTTGTCACCAATCGTAGACAAGGGAACAACCCATGATTCCATTTGGATTCATCTGTGGCAATATGATTATCTGCAGAAATGGTTAACGTACATCCTTGTTTGGTCTGCGTCATCAGAGAAAGACGTACGGCCTTGGCAAATTGCGCTATTGGAGCGTGTAGCCTACAAACCGGGATATACAGATGCTCAAGCGTGTGCCACGTTGATCCTTAAAAGGTATGAGGCAATTATAGGGGAGTCCAAGTCAATTTCAGACTCCATACGGAGATTGAATTGTAATGCAAGAAAACTACGAACATTGCAAGAACTGGAATTGGACGCTATCTTGTTAGGAAAATTGCGGAAAGTCCTAATAAAGAGATCTAATTTCACTGACGAAATCATCGACGAGTTAATCGCTTCACAATTGGCACAGTTACAGTTTACCAAACAATCCGAAGCAGATGTCAAATACCGCCCAAAGGTGCCAAAAGGTAAAGTCTCTCTTTTGGACATAAGATCCATAGACCAACTGGCTTGGAACTGGAATAGGATCGTGGCTTCAAAGGATGTGGAACAAATTATTGGTGGCAACGAAGGAAGTAGTATTTCCTTAATCTACATGTTTCGTATATCTGAAAAGGATACACTTTGGGAACTCCTTTATGACTGGATTACAATACACCTGAAGGACTGTTACAAGGAGACAAATAAGGTGACAAGTCAGAAAGTGCTAAAGACTGTGGTAAAAATTTGCCAGATTCACCCTCATTTAACAACCAAATTATTCAATGAATCTTTGACCTACGATAAAGTGAAAACCAATCCTAAATTATTTCTTTATATCTTTACGAATTTGACAAATTTACTGGTACTGCAGAACACCAACCTCAAAGGAATGCACAAGGGAATATTAAAAATTTTGGCATCTTGCCACCTTGACAAAGATTACGAAGGAGGCACAAATTTAATCTCCCAAATATGCAATCATTTGCTTCTCATGATCAATTGTTGGTTCCAAGAAGATACACCTGAATTGGTCTCATTAGGTTTAGACCTTCTGCACGATTTCCGGGTTGTGTTATTGTCAAATTTACATCATAACATCGAAAATCGGTTTGTCACCACCGCTGTAATGTTAATGCTGAAAACTTTACCGCATAAAAACTATCAAGAAGATTTTCATCTAAAACGGTTGATGTTTCCATCTGGATTCATTAACAGATTAATAATCTATGATGACCCGTTATTATTAGATTCATGCTGCCAGTATTTGATAAACATAAAGGAGTTTTTAATAACCAAGGATCCGTCAAACAAATATGTGCAATCTCACAATTTCCATATTATGGATCTTACAAATTATTTATGGAGAAATAAAATTTTGCAATCCAAAGGGTTTCTGAATATACCGACCGAATTCGTGGACAGAGTATTGGAGAACATATTTTTACCTGGTCCCTGGGCAAATCAAAAATTGCCGTTTTTTTCGGTCGCAGGCGTACCTTCTCTATCGTACGTGTTGAGTATAGAGCTGAAGGATTTGGAATCCAGGTTTCAAACAAGAATTCATTACTCTTACCTGATTAACGATGACGGTTTCAAACAATTTCTTAGGGATAACGAGGGTTTAGAAGGAAGATGGCTACCTGAAATGCATAACGTTGCTGATTTGAAAATCGCCATTTTGAAGTACATTTCTGTTCAAGGCTCATTCAAGCATATTGCCTTGTTTTTGTTCACTTATTTGAAAAGTTTATCTCATTATATGCCTGATTGATTTATATGTATATACAAGAGACGACTATTTACTGTTTTACGTTTTCTTCATCAGACACTATAAAGCTTATTATGTTCTTCTTCATAATAACCTTTTTTATTTCCTTTTGCGAAAGGTACTTTTCTCCCTTTGGTAATGATAAAAGCTCTGCAATGACTTTTTCACTACCAATTTCCAAAAAGTCTTTTCGAGTGTTGTAAACAAATCTACCTTTGCCATTAACAATAATTTGGAAATTGGTGTTGTTAGATTCAACCAAGGGTTCAAGTTGAGGCCAAGAATACGAATCCCAATTCCACATCTGGCCCTTATTGATTATTTCTCTTGCTTCTTCTGATATGGATGGAATGACAGGATAAATGACTTTGATCAGCTTCTGCAAATTTTGCAAGGCAATTTTATGTCTCACCATTCCACTTTTGGTTGCATTATCCAGAGAATTCGTAAATTTCATGTAGTCCGAGACTACGGTGTTTAACGATAAATTTTTAGCAAAAGAATCTGTTAGTGTTTTCAGCAACCTTTGAATCTCGTTGTGAAACTTTATTTCAGCATCATTCATATCAAGAGGTGTCTTCAAATTCACATCATGGCGTTCTTTTCCCGACAAGTCGTTGGTAATGTTGAGAATTTTCTGAATGCAACGCTCAACTCCGACAATTTTAGACTCATCCCAATTCAAACTATCATGTATAGGTGCTTGAAATAAAATATGAGCTCTAGCAGCATCTGGCCCGTATTTCATAATACAATCATTTGGATTGACACCGTTGTGTTTCGATTTTGACATCTTTTCGTAAGATATTTTTGGTTCTTTGCCGGTAGCTTTAATTATTACTTTATCGGGTTCTGAATTAAAATCAAGCTCAATAGGCTTCAAAAATTGGCCGTTGTCAGGATCCACATAAGTTTTCCCCTGAACCATTCCCTGAGTCACAAGCTTGCGAAAAGGTTCACAGTTATGGGAGGAACCGTCCCACATGCCAATGGATCCCAAGAACTTGGCGATAAACCTCGAGTAAAGCAAGTGTAAGATTGCATGCTCAACCCCTCCAATATACAAATCTACTGGCAGATTTTTGGAGGCCGCTTCAAGGCTGAATGGAAGATGTTCATTTTTTGGATCTAGATATCTGAAATAATACCAGGAACTATCCATAAATGTGTCCATGGTATCAGTTTCTCTTTTTGCTGGTTTACCACAAGAGGGGCAATCTACATTGACAAACTCAGGGATTTTTGAAAGAGGGTTCCCTCTAGACTTAAAGCCTTTGACAGTAGGTAACACAACAGGAAGATCAGTTGCCGGAACAGGAACCACACCACAATTGTCACAGTGAATGATAGGAATAGGTGTACCCCAGTATCTCTGTCTACTAATCAACCAATCTCTTAGTCTATATTGAATCTTGGGATGCCCAAGATTTTGCGCTTGTAACTTCTTTGTAATTTTGAGCCGTGCTTCTCGAGAAGATAGTCCCTTGTAGACGCCCGCCATATCTCCCATTAGTGCATCTTTTTCAATGAAAGGCAGCGCTACAGCATCATACCCTCCTTCAAGCGGTTCAAGACATGGGATAATTGATTCCCCCGGCCTATTTTCACACCAAAATGCGTGATCCCTTTCATCATGAGCAGGGCATCCCATGACAGCACCATGCCCGTACCCCCCCAACACGTAAGGTGCCGCATAAACTGGAATTTTAGCCCCAGTTAATGGGTTTTTAGCCACTAATGAAGGAAGTAAAAATCCTTCCTTTGAATCCTCTGGCAAACTTTCGGCCTTGTCAATAAAGTTTTGTAAAGACGTATTCAGGACGGCAATTTGTTTCACGAGAGGATGATTTATTGCCAGGGCCAAATATTGTACGCTGAAAAGAGTCTCGCATCTGGTCGTGAACACATCGATTTTCCCGGATTGCGCTTCATCAATTTCAAAAATAACTTGTGTACCGTGCGACTCTCCAATCCAATTTCTTTGCATTGATTTCACTTTGCTAGGCCATTCTTCCAAACCCTTCAGATCGTCGGCCAACTCATGAGCGAATTGGGTAATACCCAAAAACCATTGGCTCAGCAGCTTTTTTTCAACTTTTGCGCCAGATCTCCAGGAGCGACCTTTACTATCTACTTGTTCGTTAGCCAAAACGGTTTTATCAACCGGATCCCAGTTAATCTCTGCCTCTTTCCGATAAGCTAACCCATGTTTAAAAAGTTCCAAAAAAATCATTTGTGTGAATTTATAGTACTTAGGATCGCATGTCGTAACTTCTCTATCCCAGTCGAAATTCGCCAACATATTGTTCATTTGACCTTTCATTTTGAAAATATTATCCTTAGTCCAATCTGCAGGATCAACACCCCTATCAATAGCAGCATTTTCGGCAGGGAGACCAAATGCGTCCCAACCCATAGGTTGTATGACGTTGTAATTGTTCTGCTTGTAAAACCTGCTCAATGAATCGCTGATGACATAAACTCGAAGATGGCCCATATGTAACGTACCTGAGGGATAAGGGAAACTAGACAATATGTAAATTTTCTTACCATCTCCTTTGGCGGCTGGCGAAACTATCCCTCGAAGTGTTTTCGATTTCCACTTCTCTCCCAACTTACTTAGCCGTGTTGGAGCTGCACATCCAGGCCTCTCTGTAGTATACAACCGCGACAAGAACTTCCATACACACTTTACCATGCTTACTGAGCTGTCCTCGAAGAGGGTTTCGTTGTTGCAGATTCTTCAAAGAGTAGAGCTTAGGATTTCGACCTTTGAATATTCTTCACCACGCGCGAGCATCGCGAACAACCATTGACATTCAATAAATCAAAATACATTAAACAATATCGCAGGAAAACTACGTAAGTTACAGAAAGGCCTGTTCTTTGAGAAACCTTGAACCCTCAAAGGATTGATTTGAGAACCTCTAGAACCGTGATTATTTTTATGTCTGACACGGTTTTGGTTGGTAGAACGATGGTACCGATCTTATCCACGAACAAGCGAACCCTTGAGAGCCTAGATAACGATTTGCTCTCGTTTACCCATGCGAGTGAGGCCCGAGCAAGTGATATGCATGCCAGGGAGGTACAACAAAGCCAATTGAAAAGAAGACACTATAGTGTCTCTCCAATGTCCCAGTTTCCTGATACTGCGGATATGTCTCAATCAGAAACCCAGAGCAGTATGGTAGAATTATCGCCGTCAGGTTACATCAAAAAAGTTATCCTTTGGAATTTTATGTGCCATGAACATTTTGAATTGGCGCTTGGTGCCCGTTTGAATTTCATTGTAGGCAATAACGGTAGTGGCAAAAGCGCCATCCTCACTGCGATAACCGTTGGTCTGGGAGCTAAGGCGAGTGATACAAACAGAGGCACCTCTCTGAAAGATCTGATAAGAGAGGGATGTAATTCCGCAAAAATTAGTCTTCATTTGGATAATTCAAGCTACGGCGCTTACAACCAGGGAACATTTGGCCACGAAGTTATAATAGAAAGAATTATTAGGAAGGATGGTACCTCGTCATTTAGTTTAAAATCGGAAACGGGCAAAGAAGTTAGTTCCAAGAAAAAAGATGTACAAGCTGCCGTGGATTTTTTTTCGGTCCCTATAAGCAACCCGATGTGCTTTTTATCACAAGATGCCGCCAGATCATTTTTGACAGCTAGCACCTCATATGAAAAATACAAACATTTCATGAAAGGAACCTTGTTACAGGATGTGACAGATCACCTGGAACAAGCCAAATCGATAAGTAACTCAGCACAAGAAAGTATGACACTCCACCAAGATAATTTAAACAATTTGAAAGAAGAATACGAGGATGCGAAAAAACTGTTGGGAGAGCTTAATCAGACTACAGATTTAAACCAAAAAAAAAGAATTTTACAAGGAAAGGCGTTGTGGCTAGATGTTGCGCAAAACAAACAGGCATGCCAAAAGTTAGAGAATGAGATGGCATTTTATGAAAGGGAAATTGAGGTTCGATTGAGCAAGATGAGAAGTAAGCAAGAGAGGATTAATAGAATATCTGTTGATAGATCCGCTATAGAGAAAGAGATCGAAAACAAAGTTTTATTCGTGGCAGAAAAGGATAGCAAGCACCAAGAAGCTAGGGATTTATTGAGGAATGCAAAATCGAAATTCGAAAAGGAAAAACAAAATCAAGCGGAAGCCCAAGCAAGCATTGACCAATGTGAAGAAAAGATACAAACCTTGAATTCACATATAGCGCGTTTAGAAGATGAAATGAGAAGGGAAATGGGTGGTGATAAGGAACAGATGAGGCAGCAAATTGAGGAACTGGAAGGTAGCAATGATAATTTGAAAGAGGTCATGAGTTCTTTATCTTTAAAATTACAGGATTTACAAAATGAAGAAAAAAGGCTAGCTCAGGAACGATACAATGAAGTAAGAAACATGGAACATGACCTTCAAAGGAAAAAAAACGAACTTCGGCAAATATCACAGGGAAACAGCAACTTCCTCAATAATTTTGATGAAAGAATGCTCCACCTGCGGGAAACCATTGAAAGACGGGCCAATGAATTTGAATCTCTGCCAGTGGGCCCGATAGGATCTTTGATAACCGTTAAAACTGACTTCGGAAAATGGACGCGTTCTATTCAACGAGCAATTTCTTCAACTCTAAGCTCATATGTTGTAGCAAATCATAAAGACAACCGGTTATTCCGTGAATTGTTAAAGTCTTGTCACGTTAAAGCAAATATACCTGTCATAACATATAAACTATCCCATTTTGATTATTCTGAGGGAAAAGCTCACTGCGGATATCCAACCATGACAGATGCCCTAGAGTTTTCAAGCAAGGAAATTGAATGTTTGTTGGTTGATCAAAATAAAATTGAAAAGATTATTTTAGTTGAAGACAAGGATGATGCAAGAAGGCTTTTAAAAAAACAACCCCGTAATGTAAGCATGACACTCGCATTAAGAGACCATAGAAGTGGTTATCAAATTACGGGAGGTTACAGATTGGATACTGTTACGTACCAAGATGTAATCAGAATAAGGGTTGGATCTTCCTCGGATGACGGAGTAGACTATATCAAAGATTTGATCGATCAAGAAATCCTCGAAATTCAAAAAGTGAAGGACCACTATGATCAAAGTTTGACACAATTGCGTTTCGAGATTCGTACCTTGGATCAAGAGCATAGAAAAGAGAGAAAGAAATTGAAAAATAATAATAACAAGATAACAGACCTGAAAATCAATGTTGGAAAAGAAATAGACACAGGAACTTTGGCTTCTAAAGTTAACGAAAAGAAGATTCAAGAACAAGCCATTGTCGGATATAAGGCTGCTCTCGAAGAGCTTGACTTGAAAATTGAACAAATTGCACAAGAAGCTCAACCTCTGAAAGAAACATACGATAATACAAGAGTTGTTTTACTGACAGCTCAAGAGGAATTGCAACAACTAAAAGAAGATATTAACAATCGTGATTCTAAAGTAGAGAAGTTTAATGATGACATCAGACACTATGAATTGAAAGTAAACTCCTACAATGAAAAAATAGAAGAAAAAAGGAATAACATCAGAGTTTTGGAAGTTGGAATTGAAAAACAAGTCAATAATGCACAGCATTTCTGTTCTGAAGAGCAGCTTGAAAGTGCCGATGTCCCTGATGACCAAGAGGGAATTAAGCGTGAATTGGGAGAAATTTCGAAATTGATGCATAGAGCAGAAAAAAGATTAGGATTACCTCAAGAAAAAGTCTTGGAAATTTTTGAAAAAAGCAGAGATAAATATAAAGAAGGACAGGAAAATTTTTTACAAATGAATAAAGCGTTAGAAACGCTGTACAAATCTATTCAAGTGCGTCTGCAAAATCTACAATCAGCGCAAAGAACCACATGTCTCGATGCTGATTTAGATTTCAGAGCATCTTTGCGAGTAAGAAATTTCTCAGGTAATCTCTCTTTCAAAACGAATTCAAAAAGCTTGGAAATATACATTCTAACTCCCAACGATGAAAAGGCCAGAAATGTGGATACGTTGTCAGGAGGAGAAAAGTCTTTTTCTCAAATGGCTTTACTGCTTGCAACTTGGAAACCAATGCGGTCAAGAATCATTGCTCTTGATGAGTTTGATGTTTTCATGGATCAAGTTAATAGAAAAATTGGTACTACACTTATTTTGAAGAAACTTAAAGACATTTCTAGAACTCAAACCATAATTATAACCCCACAAGATATCGGGAAAATTGCCGACATAAACAGCCATGGTGTTAATGTACACAGAATGAAAGATCCCCAGAGACAAAACAATTCAAACTATTATGAAAATAATGCTTGAGTCTATTTATGGTATGAGCGATAAAATTCAGTCAAAAATTTGCTGAATATACATATATATATGTATATACCTTGTAATTCTATTCTTTATTTATCACCATCATCACCATCATCATCATCATCACCATCATCACCATCATCCTCCTCCTCCTCGTCAGAACTCAGTTCAACCCCTAGCTCTTTCAATTTGGTTTTATACTTCGTATTTCTCTCATCTAAATCCGTCACTAAAAGCATCAAATCTTCAACTTCGGAATTACCATCAGATGCGAGATTAGATTGCCGATTTTCTCCATTTGCTTTTTTTGATTCAGAAATTTCGAGCCGCAGCTTTTCCAAGCCAAATTGTAGACTTTCATTTTCTTTCTTCATCTGCTGTTCCTTGGTTTTAAAATCCGTCCGATCTTTTTCAATAGACGCAGTTAACTCTTGCAACTGCTTCGAAAGTTCATCAGCCCTAACATTTAACGACTTCTTCTCTTCTTCCAGCGAGCCTACCTCTTCCTCATATCGAGAAATTGAATGATCTGCCTCATTCAAAGTATTTTGGAGGGAATTTAGATCCTTTTGCAAGATTTCAATTTCCGTTTTCAGTTCCTTATTTTCAACGTCAGTAGAATTGCCGTTGATTGAATGTTGCTCAAGTACAGATTTAAGGTTTTCGCTTGATTTCCACAAATTAACATTTTCTGTTTCAAGTTCGCTTAACTTTCCATCTTTATCTTTGAGAAGCCTCTCCAAATTCTCGACCTTAGACTCTCTCTCAGCCGCAAGCTTAGCTAACTCTCTAGATTTCAGCTCCAGTTCATGTTTTAAATCTCTAATGATGTTGGATTTTTGCTCAAGCTTGCTCGCATTCTCTTCTTTCTCACTGATGATTTGTTCCAGTTTCTCCTTTGAAGACTTCTCTTCCACTTCCAGCTTTCCAACTTTGCTCAAATTCTTCTCGAGTTCCTTCCTTAGGTCTTCAGTTTCGGCAACTTTAGACTCAAGTACGACAATTTTTCCATTTTTTTCTTTAACTACTCTTTCAAAATTCTCTTTGGCTCTTCGTTCGGCCTCTAAGTCTTTTAACTGGCTAGATTTCTCTTCAAGCTTCCTCCGTAGTTCATCGTATTTGCTATTATTTGCCTCAAGCTTTTCGAAAAAATCGTCCCTGCTTTTGATAGCTGCCTCCAAGCTTTCTTGTAGAGAACTTTTATCAGCTTTCAGCTTTTTTACTTCCTCGGAATTAATCTCAAGTTTTCCTTTTAAATCAGAAGTATCGTGTTCAAATGATCTATTCTTTTCAGCACGTAGCGTCAGTTCCTTCCTATCCAGCTCAATTTGCCTTTCTTTACTAACAATCTCTTCTTTGAGTGCCGCAACCTCCTTTTTTAATTCGGCCATTTTCTCACCATTCTCCTCTGTCAAAGTCTGAATATTTAATTTAGCATTCTCGGTCTTCTTTTTTTGTTCATCAACTTTAGATTCTAATGATGAAATTTCTGAAGCCTTTTCTGCAAGTGAGGCCTGGAATTCTAAGGTTGATTCATCCGCTGCTGCCCTTGAATTTTCAAATTCTTTAACTTTTGAGTGCAATTCAAACCCAATTTCTTGAAGTTTCTCTTCCAATTCAGATATTTTTTCTGAATATTGCTTTGTTACCGAGTCAGAACCTTCATTAAGTAACTTTCTTTCCTTTTCAAAATCTTGAGCCTTCTCTTTCAATTCATTTCTCAAATCTGCAAGCTCCTCTTTACCTTGTTCCGAGCTCTTCTGTAACTTGCTCAGCTCTGAAGATACCTTCTTCTCTGCAAACTTCAGCTCTTGAATTATCTTTTGCTTTTCCTCAAGTTCATGTTTTGAATTTTTTTGCAATTCCTTTAAATCTTCTAATGTATTCTTCTCTGCTCCCTTCAGCTCATCGCGCGCCATGTGGCTCTCTTTTAATTCAGACTCATAACTATCCAGCTTTTTTCTCAACTCATTTATCTCTTCTTGCAAATTGCTCTTTTCAGCAGATAATTCACCTTTTTCACGCGAAATAGAGCCAAGCTCTTCTTGCAAATTTTTGATTTTTGTACCATCATCTTCCTTCGCCTTCCTTAATTTTTCAAGCAACTTGACATTCTCTTCTAGTTTAATGTTATATTCTTCAATCTTTTTCAAGCTATCGCCCAGTTTTTTTTGTAGCTCAGAAATACGTTTTTCTAGGTCTTGCACTTTAGTTGAATTTTGTTCCCTCAGTGTTTCGCAATCGTTTTTCGATTGTCCCAGTTCTTTTTGAAGGTCCTGAAAGTCAGATAAAGCTTGTGCCTTCCCCTCTTCTAATGTACTCAACTTTTCTTTGTAAATTTTTTCCGAATCAATATAAAATTTTTCCTTCTCTTCTATCTCTTTTTCGAGCTTTGCAGTACGCCCAGAAAGGGTGTCAAAAGCTTGGATTTTGTTTTGTAACTCTTCTCTGAGATTTTCTGCCTCTTTTACATGAATATCGGATGTGTTACTCAATTGCTGTTTTTCCTTTGTTGCTGCTGCTAAGTTTTTCTTAGATACCTCCAAATCCCGTCTGAGCTCTGCGAGACGTACCTTAGTTTCCTCGTTGGCAACTTGTTGATTTTTGATATCTTCTTCATGATTGTCACATATTTCCTGCAAATCTGCAGCTTTCTTGACAGCTTCATCCTTTTCCGATTTAACATCTTGTACTTTTATTTCCAAATCTCTAACAATTTCGCTTAATTTTTCGACCCGAGCGTTTAAATCAGACCTTTCAATTTCGTGACTTTCAGACAAAGTGTCATATCTCTTCTGCAATGCGGTCAAACTTTCAAAAAGTTTCTCATTTTCTGAAGCCATTTTAATTTTTTCAGCGGCCAAACTTTCAAAGTCAGTTCTAATAGCAGTTAATTCGTTAGCGCTTTCAAATTTGGCGTCCTGTAACAACCTTGAGAGCACATCACGCTCATTTTGTGACTGTTTACAACTTTCTGTGACTAACTGCAGTTTTTCAGTCAATTTTGGAAGTAGGTTCTCATGGCTCTGAAACCTAGATTTCCATTCATTAGATTCCTTCATCAAAGCATTTTTCTGAGAATTCAATTCGGTGAATTTCTCTTGAGCTTTAATAAGTTCTGATTTCGAAGAAGCCAAAGTTTTATCTCTTTGTGCAATCAAAACTTCCAAAGTTTTTTCTCTCCTATTGAACTCGTCAGTTAATTTGTCATTCTTTTTTTGAATTTCCTTTATTCTGGATTCCAAATCCCCTTTGGCTCTTGTAAGAGCCATCAATTCGCGATTCATTTTATTGATACCTTCTTCCGCCTTCTCCTTAGCGGCAGTTACATATTTAAGCTGATTTTCAAGTGACTGTATCCTTTCCTTGTTCTTTGCGTTGGTTTGATTCATATTCTCCATGGCCTTGGAGTTTTCTATCTTCTCAGATAGCAACTTGTTCTTCTCATCGGTGGCAGATGTTAAGGCAACGGCGGTTTCTTTCAATTCTTGGGTAATTTTAGAAAGTTGCTCGTTCAATTTTGTATTATTTTGCTGAAGATCATTATGGTTTTTTACAAGATCATCGTGCTCTTTCGTCAGAGAATGAAGTTTTTTCTCAAGGTCCAACAAAGACGCACTACTATCTGACTCTATCCTTTTCAATTCTTCTTTCAAGAGATGACATTGGCCCTGCAACTCCTCGAAGGTTTCGTATGATATCTTCGTATAAGGTTCTTCTTCACAACTATGGAGTAACGCAGTTTTGATACGATAATAATTCTCGGTAAAAAACGTCACAAAGTAGGGACTGAAATAAACTTGAGGCAATCCGGTGTCATCGAAAGTGGGATTCAAGTTAATTTCTTTCGGTGCTTTGGAAAACATCGAATCACTTTTGAATTGACTAATTCTGGATAAGTAATTGTCTTTGCCCAATGTCTTTGTAATATATTCAAAATAAGGTTTCCTTGGAAATGGGGAACTTTTGGATGAAAACTCATAAGACACACCAAGAAGCATGGTGACAAGACACTTTACCGTGATATCATCACCTTCTACCTGATAAGAAAAGGACAACAACGACTGTATCACTCCTCTGTTAGTCAAAAAATCATTTACCGCGCTTCGATCACCATAAATCCAAAAGATCAAAAATGTGATGTATGAAATCGGAATACGAATATCCTCAGAAGCCAAAGATGTAATGATTAATTCGCTTAGAGCTTGAATAGAGTTTAAAGTTTCTTCTTCATCGAGACCACTACCTGTGGTAACATTACGGATCATTTCTCTTAAGTCGTTAGTCCCAGAAGTGTCTGATTCGAATAAATACATTAACATGTCCGCGGCGAAAAAGAGCTTATATGGATTCAATTTCAGGTCCAAGTCATAGTCTAAGATTCCTTCAATAAGATTGCTCTTCAAGGAATCGGGCTCTTTCCCCTTGTAACCATCGATCTGCTGCGACAAGAAACTCACTTGGATTTCTCCATTTTCATGCAAATAAGATTTCAACAGCTCTACCGCAGCTACTCGCAACGAGAATATATGCACGGAATTGGTATAGAGCGTCCAGTTGAGGAGTAGACGTACTATGGGCACCAGTTGATTCTGCGAGGTGGGGGACGGCAGGGAGGGATCAAAATATGGAACATCTATTTTACTAAATTCTCTTTGGGCGGTATCGTTACCCCTAATCATGTCTGCTGCAGATAGTAAAGCTACTGGTCTGACACTTTTTGGTATGTTATAATGAAATGCCAAACGAAGAACAATCATCAAAACACTGGACTCTAATAAAATCGTCTGATTTCTTGGAGTAATGCTGCTTCCTGGATCGACTGTGAGACTTACAATATCCAGCGCAGTGTTGATATTCACCATTCGTTGTTCATTCCAAAAAAATTCTTCTCCTGACAGAGGCTCATTGAGAACTCGTGCAAGTTTGGGCAGGTTCCCCGTTTCCAAAAACAGCGTTTGGTTGGAAGTATTATATTTTAAAATATTGTGGACCAAGGATAGACAGTCGTTGACCACAATAGAACCTCTTAACCCACCTTCTTCATCTATGATGGAAAAAAGTCTTTCAAAAATATTTTCAAAGGCAACAAGTACCTGAACATGCGATGATTCATTCACGACCGCCATCAATAGCAAGATGGCTTCGTCTCTAATTGGCTCGTGTATATCATCCAACAATGACACCAGTGTTGAAACACCAGTTGGCAACGATGTGATGGCAATCCGTGATCTAAGAGGTCGAGCTGCTACCACCGCCTCGAGCAACTGGATAGTATAAAGTCTAATGTGAAAGTTGCCGGTTTCTAACTGTTGTATCAATAGATGTACCAATTCATCGGACTGCGTGATCGCATCGGCTATCCATAGGGAGAACTGATCAGCCTGCTGCCTCTCCTGTTTCATCACTAACGGAGAAGGATATTTACCATTTTGTAGACGGGACTGTTGAGAAATCCAGCTGCGTGTCAAATCGTCATCACCATCTCCCCTAATGAAGAGAATCAACAGTGTTTCCAAGATAGCCTTGACCGAATTCTCATCAACGTAATCACGCTTTAAAGTATTAATTAAAGGTTTCAAACCGGATGCCACCACGGATTCTCTGTATTCTCGAGAGAAAGCCTTAAGTCCCAACACGGCCGATCTTCGATCACTGATCAACGTGGCATTCTCCACCCTGTCACACAGGGTGGGAATTGTCTCCTCTGCCGATTGGACCTTCGGAGGCTGTATAAACCCTTGGATGATCTCCATATACTATTCTTATGTAATTCTGAGCCAACTGTGAATATGATTAGACTACTCATCAGTACACGGTTCCTAGTTGAAATATCTTGAAAAAAATCATAGACTTCCTGATTGTATATGTGGTGTTAGGATGTATGATACGCTTGCACAAATTGAATAGCATTCATCAATGCCCAATTGCAGCTTTGAAATAGGTCATACAACTCAGAATAACAATTGGAAGCGTTTGAAGTGTTTCACTCTTCAAAAAAGTCCAGTTCAATCAGCTATCAAATACTGACACTTTTCTCACGTGTATTTTGGCATCAAGTGCATCAATAATCAATGATTCACTAACCGAAAAAAGCCTTATACTCTCTGGTCTGCCTTCACGGTTGAGCACCACAGAACGGTGGCAGTAATTGTGCTCGATGAAAGATAGTATTACTTACGATGAGACGCAATATATGGTGCGGCCTGGTCTCGATTTGATGGACTTGAAGATGGAAGAGGATTGGAGTGGCAGGCCGGCTAGCAAGTGGTCTGTACGAAGGATTGGGATGCTACAATCGAGAATAGACAAATATTCGTATAGTATATACCACAGCAAGAGGTTCGGTAAGCGCAGTTTATCCGATCTAATACCAGGCCATGTTCTCCGGCAATACGCTAACGAAGTGTTTGGGTATGACGGCTGGAAAATGGATCTTCAACATTCGGAGGCTCGTGAATCCTTGAGATTGGAAGAGCCTGTCAAATATAACATTTTGGCTGAGGCTCAGGTTAAAATTACTTTAAAGGATGGCACTAACACACAAGCTAACGGGATTGGATGTGCTTCCATGACTTCGAAAGGTGAATGCTATGGCAAGGCTAGGAAGGAGGCGGTAAATGATGCTTTCAAGAAAGCTATGTTAAGTTTTGAGCAACTAATTCTCACGCATGAAGCTAGAGTAGAGAGCGGATATTATGTGGATGGCTTGTATTCATCCAACGTTAAACATAAAAACAGGTGACAAAATAAATATTTTGAGTTATTATACAATGTTGTATACATGCGTTAAAAGTCGACCACATTGCTCTTGGGAAAATCAGTGATTTGTGGAATAGGAATTTCGGGAATATAATACACGTCACCGTTATCATCCAGTCTTTCTCTATCCTTTTCACTTAGCGTGTAGATCTCCACTGCATTGTCCTTGAGAAACTGGATTAAATCTACAAAATTCTTTTGTATTTGGTGAGCCTGCATCAACATGCCACGTCTGCACAATGCACCAATCAATTTCAAGGCATCTGGCCGAGTGTGATCAAGCCTTTCAATCAACCTACCAATGGACTTGACCAAATACTCTTCTTCATAAATAGTCCCCTTCTTACCGCGGGCGCGCTTGCGTTCTTCACGACGCTTGTTCTTCTGGGTTCGCCTAGAAGCACCTGTCTTGGCAGTACCACCAGTCTTGCCTGTATATCTAGTGAAGAACGATTCCTTCGTCGAAGTCTCCGAAGGTGCAATCGATACATCATCAGACTCTTCAACTTCTTGCCCATAAAAAGCATAAGGGTCTTGTTTCTTTTTAGAACGGAGCTCTCTGAGCCTTTTCAGTTGCGAATGGACTTGCTTTTCACAGTCTGCCAAAAGTTCTGCTACTGTGCCGAATCCTTGTCCCAGCCCAGGATCCACCGTTTTTTCGAGTAGTTCTGGCTTGCCCTTTTTAGATGCAACAAGACATGCGGTGTCATACTCATAAGCCTTACAGTAGTCTGCTACCGCTTGCTCAACATTATTCAAATATTCCAAATGGATTTCGGCGGTTGCAGAATACTTGTGGTCGAACGACAACAAGGATATCAGTTGTTCTGCAACATTTACAACATCCTGTGGAATTTTCTGGATGGTTAAGTTCAACGCTTCACGCCATTTCTTTGCCGCGATGTAAGCTTCTATAGCATTTTGAAATTCGCCCAACATTTCGAATATAACACCAGCATCATTATACTCTTGCTTCGAAGATAGATATTTGGCAAAGATGCGATAAATTTTGTTTTGTTTCTCACCTTCATACCTGTACAATTGAAGAGCATGTTTGTACAATCTGAAGTTGTCCACATACTCGAGAATCTCTGCTGTAATCTCCTCTGAAAACTTTTTTTGCTCGACCTCAATCTCTACCAAATGACCTAAAGCCTTTTCGTAGTTCTGCAAGTAATCATCGACCAAAAATCTACAACGTAGGGGCTCATTATCATATAGAGATTGCAAAAAGGGAAGGTACTCTCGAGGGTCCATTTGAGATTTCTGAGCGGCGGCTAATGCCAAGCGTATGTCATATAGAGACAAAGCAGTTTTGTACACGATATTGGCATCTTGTAGGAAAACCAAATATGTCAAAAGCGAATCCTTCTCTTCCTCGTTTTCGACCGAGCCGATTAGTGTTAGTGCATCTTCCAAATTTTGAGGATTCTGCGATGCGTAGGCAGTAATAATACTTTGCTTGTACTTCTTTTTGTAACTTTCTTTGCCCAAGAGGACACCCAAGATGGCACGACAAATCTTATTTACCTTAGATTCCGCGGGATCGAACATTTTTTTCTTCATGTACTCCTGCATCTCCGTCAAAGGGGCTGACTCTAACTCAAATTTGTGTGTAATGCCGGTATTGAGCGTTTCCTTGTAGATTGTCTTTGCTACATCTTCCTCGCGAAGACAGGAGATGAAAAAATCCAAATAATCCACTCTTTCCACTTGATTTATGAAATCTTCTAAGTTATTGAAGAACAAGTCGGGAGAGTAATCGTGAAGAATATCCATATTAATTCTATGGGTGCGGCAGCAAATAAAAGCTTCGCCATAGCGCTTAGACAAAATTTCTTTGCGTACCTTAGATAAAACCATGATTCTTGGAAAGATGGTCTCCAGATTGCCTCGATTAGCTTGTAGTACAACAGCCGGCCTAGAAGGCATAACTGATACCAAAATAGAGCCTCTTTCGATTGCGCGAACTCTTTCGTCCACCACACCTTCTTCGACAATAGGCAATTGCTCAAAATGCGTGCTATTCAAATGGACAAACTGTAAGTTGTGCTGAGCAGTGGTAAATAGGAGCAAGGAGTCAGTGATCTCCAGGGAAGTGACGGCAGAAGTCAACAAAGTGTCACTTGCGTATAGTTTACCATTCCCTGTTAGACCAAATGCCACAAGTCCAGAGCTATCCGTTTCCCACCCACCAACAGCATTCTCTACCAAATTGTGAACTCTTTTAACCCTGAAATCACGCACCAGCTGTGGAAATTTGGCAATCTGTTCTGACTGACCCTCTGCATCTAACTGCATGACAGTGCCATCCTTGGTTTCATAAACTAGGTAGTTGTAATCAAAGGAACTTCTCAAAAGCACAATCTTATCAAAGCTGTCGACAATGCTCAGGACATGTGGCTGCGAGACGTCTTCTACACTTATAAGTGCTACCCTAGTGAAATTATCTGTATCCAACAAGATACCTACAATGGTATCATTGATGAAAGCTATTTGCCGGAATGAGTCAAACTCAGTGGTGAAATCCAGTTTGGAAAATGTGGACGCAACAATTGGATGATGACCGTTTTTCATATCCTTTAAACTCGGTACAGTGGCAACCACGAGGGCATCTTTACTCAAAACTGCATATATTTCGTTGGAAAGGCTGACAGCGACATCAATAACATTTCCTGGAGCCTCGAAATCTCTATAATATGCTGGTGGTGGAACATTGGCGATGGAAAGTGGGGTTATATTGACAGTTTGGCCATCGACTACCACGCAAGTACCATTATCGCAGGGTTCTAGCGTGGGCCCTTGCGTCATCTTGTAAGAAAAGTCCGCCACATGGACATACTCTTCAGTGCCATACATCATTGTCAGGTCTTTTTCCGCGTGCCACTTGACAAATTTTATATTTTTATCGTGAATTTCCTGCTTTAAGTACCAGTGGTAATTTTTAGTAGTCCACAGCTGTATTCTATTCTCAAGCACAACAGCCAAAACTTCAGAATTACTGTTCCAACATAAATCTTTGATAGTCTCGTCAATGGGTAACCGTGCCTCAAATTCTCCATGTCTCAACCCATTTCTTTCGAAAAAGATTACTTCAAGATTGCCTTCACCATCCAAATGAGAGCTTCTCCTCACAGAGGCGATGAGAGACCCCTGAGGCTTCCAACTTAAGTTATGTTCCATACCGGTGACGGGTTCCGAAGCACCATCCAAAGTACCGTCCCGCGAAAAGACTCTTATCACCCGTCTTTCAATAATCTCAGTCTCATCTTCTTGGCCAACTACTGCCTCAATTGTGGAAACCGCAAAATACTGACAGTCCCCCCTCCAGGATATGCTGACCTCGCGATTGTCCATCAGTGTTATGGATCCACTGTCCACCATGTACGGCATCGTGGGGTCTCTTAATTTAGTGTCCATCGATCCTGAAGTCTTTAAACTGGCAAGCGCCTCTCGCTCATGGGCACGAGCTCCTCTACCTCTGAACTGTGTCTCTTTCTTACCCCAGCCAACGGTGACATGCTTTGATTTCTTCAAATCTTCAACCTCCAAATGATATTCTGCAATGGGCTCATAGAGTTTGCTCAGCAATACCACGTTGCCCTCCCGAGTCACAATGGCTAACGTCTCCTCGTCATAGGACCATTGTGCCGCATCGATACCACTGTCGATGGTGCCCACAAGCTCCACCAGGGCCTCTTGAGGGTTATACGTAATTGGATCGTAGGTCACCGTAATGATATCGCCCTGTTCAAGCACAAACACTAACTGGCTGGTATCTGCAAAATGAATAAATGAAAGCAGACGGTCGCCAAATGACTCTAACGTAAAAGATGCCAGGTTATTTCTGACTCCTTGTTTTGTATACTGCTGCACTTCAATGTGACCCATATCCAAGTTACCCAAGACACACGTAATACTATCGGACAGTGTGTCAAACGTACTGTCAAGCAACTCAAAAGGAACGTCAAATCCTGCATCGTGGTTTCCGGACGTCACGGGTCTTAAACTTCCCTTATTCAAAGTAACCAAATTCTGCATCGTTGAACTAGAAGATGGTGCTTCTCAACTCCCCTAGCGAATCTATGTTTTCGCTTTAAACGAGAATCGGTTTAGGTAGACATTGTTCATAATCGCATGCGATGAGCTGCAAAAAATTTTAGATTATTTGCAATCATTAAAAAATGCAGAGCTTTCATCACGTGCAAGATCAGCTCTCTAACTGATGGAGCATCTGTTGCCTCAATTCTGGCATTTGAAGGGCCTGTATCTCTTCTACACGCTGCGCGTAGTAATACTCGGCTAGTGTTATGATAGTTACGGGTTCTTCCGGTTCTCCCTCCCTGTCGGGGAGTCCAAGTTCGAATAACTCACTGACGATAGTCTTGAGACTCCTGGTGGACACAGTGCATAGCTCTGGGGAACACATCTTTACTAGCCTGTGGGACTGAAACTGCTGTAATACCTCTTTGTCAACGATCGGTTCCCGTAACAGCTGTGCAATTTGCAGGGATTTATCCTGGTGGGTCAATGTCTGCTGCCGTCGCAAAACTATCTGTAGCAATAGTAGTTTGACATTGGAAGGATAGTCCATGGTCTTGAATGGATAGAAAGGAGTTTACAGGTTAACGTTTGAGCTGTTGTTTGTGTTTTCATGTAAACGTTTCCTATTTTACGGAGCGCGAGTTCTTGAAGGGAGAACAATATACCTTGAATCTTTAAATTTTGAAGATTTGTGAAGGACAAACCATCTAAACGTATCTAGCTCAAACAATGGGTATGTTAACTCTAAATAGCTGTTTGGATTTACATGTAACTAACATTTTCAATTGATTAGACAAGTCGATTTCCAAAGGTTTGAGTGATAAGCTGTATGAGAAGAGGAAAACCACTGCGTTGGAGCTCGAGAAATTGGTCAAACAGTGTGTAATCGAAGGGAAATTTGCCAGAATTGACAAGATTATTGATGAGCTTTGCAGAGATTATGCCTATACTTTGCATCAGCCCTTGGCCAGAAATGCCGGCCTTATGGGTCTTGCTGCCGCTGCAATTGCCCTGGGCACTAACAATGTGGGCAGATATTTGAATCGAATTTTACCGCCAGTTCTAGCATGCTTTGGGGACCAGAATGATCAAGTGAGATTTTATGCCTGTGAGAGTTTATACAACATTGCAAAGATCGCCAAGGGGGAAATCCTAGTGTTCTTTAATGAGGTTTTTGACGTACTTTGCAAAGTAAGTGCCGATTCCGAAAACTCAGTCAGAGGTGCAGCCGAACTTTTAGATAGGTTGATTAAGGACATTGTGGCTGAGAGAGCTTCCAGTTACGTGAGCGTTGTGAATAATGGTCCTGAGGATGTTCCCCCCGCGGTAACGGGAGACGTAGTAACGGGAAATGTTTATCAAAACGAATACCCCCAGGATAACAAGCTAGCCTTCTCGCTACCGAATTTCATACCTTTACTAATGGAAAGGATTTATGCAATTAATCCCGACACTAGGGTTTTTTTGGTGGATTGGTTAAAAGTGCTGCTTAATACACCAGGACTGGAGCTCATTTCATTTTTACCCTCATTCTTGGGAGGTCTGTTCACTTTCTTAGGTGACTCTCACAAGGACGTCAGAACGGTGACGCACGCCCTGCTGGATCTATTGCTTCATGAAGTGGATAGAATTACTACACTTCAGTCTGAAATTAAGAAGAAGCAGTTAGAGAGGCAAAAGGTTTCAGAGGGCAGGACGGATGCCCCAGTGAAAAAAATTGATGGCGCACTTATAGCTGAGAAGAAGAAGAATTTGATGGATGCACTAGGTAAGCTTACTTCAGATACTAATCAGGTTCCTATTGAAAATTCATCACAGGAGGAGTTGAGGAAAGAAATCGCCGAAGAGCAAGAAGAATTGGCAGAGCTGGAGCATGGTAGTGTTTTCACTCGTGATGGTGATGAATACGTGCCAGGTCAAGACATACGCCTGGATTTTCCCGATATCATTGACATTCTAGTCAACAATTTGGCTTCCTCGGAGGCCGAAATCCAGCTAGTGGCATTACACTGGATCAAAGCCATCTTACAATTGTCTCCGGACGATTTCGTCCCCCTGTTATCGAAAATTTTATCTTTGCTTTTGAAGTTGCTGAGCGACCCAGATCCTCGTATCAGTGAAAGTGCGCAGTATGTGAATGAAAAATTGGTAAAATTATGCAATGACTACGATCACCAAAAGGATCCAAATGTTATAGCTTATGGCTCGATCGTCAACAGTCTCACTCTACAATTTTTTGATAGTAGAGTAGATGCCAAGATTGCGTGTTTAGATTGGTTGCTTCTAATATACCAAAAGGCACCAAATCAAATACTCGAACACAACGACAGTATGTTTTTAACGTTGCTCAAATCCCTCTCTGACGAAGATGACAGATTAATTGAAAAGGCCTTGTCTCTACTATCAAGTCTCTGCTCTGACTCAAACGATAACTATATTAGAAAATTCTTACAAGACTTCCTGACCTTATTAAAAAGAGATTCCAAGTTGCTCAAGACAAGGGCCAATTTTATCATGAGACAAATTTGTGCAAGATTATCGCCTGAACGAATCTACAAAGAAATCTCTCCGTTATTGGATCCTCACGATGATATTGTTTTTGTTCGAATGATGATTCAGATTTTGAGCACAAATTTGTTAACGGCATCTGAAGTGGCTTCTCTACGCAAAAAGTTGAGAAATGGCGATGATGGCATGTTTTTTAACGCACTTTTTAAGTCCTGGTGCTACAACCCCGTTTCTGTGATCTCTCTCTGCCTTGTTTCTGAAAATTACGAGTTGGCTTACTCCGTCCTTCAAGCTTATGTGAATTACGAATTGACTTTAAACGATTTGGTTCAATTAGACGTCTTGGTTCAATTGCTCGAATCCCCAGTATTTACTCGTCTGAGGTTACAGTTGCTTGAGCAACAAAAGTTTCCATTTTTACACAAATCACTCTACGGAATACTCATGATATTACCTCAATCCAAGGCTTACGATATTTTGGACAAACGATTGAGTAGTGTCAACAACTTGAATTGGCAACCCTATGTCGGGAACCACATGTACAAACAAGAGAACTCAAGCTCTAGCCTGGGGTTGAATGGAGAGGCCGACATATCTTCACGCTCTGTGAGTCAGTCTCGGCTGCATTATCAAGCATTGTTGGACACTTTTAATAAAGTTTGCGAGACAGGTTGCTCTTCTTTGGTCTATACAGACATCTATGGATCAGAACTGCCCTTTCTGGGCTCGGTCCCTCGTGGTCGCAAAGAATCTCGCCAATCAGTGGGACCGGCTCGAGAGGGCTCTTCAAGTAGTAACCTAACCCGCCCCACTAACGATGATGCCACTGATACTAGTTCAGTAATTTTTAGAAGCAGTGCAGCCAGCGGACTCACGGGCAGGCTTTCCGGTAAACTGAAAAGATTAAGCGGAACATAGAACCCGATCGTTGTATAGTACGCTGAGAAATGCACTGGGCATCATTGTAGAAGCTCGTCTCTGTAATGAGGTTGGTAATTGACTTTACTTGGTTTTTGGCGTCTCAACTGTCGATTCATTGTCTTCTGTTCCTCTTTCTGCATATTCTTCATGCCTTGTTTCCACTGTCTCTCGGTAATACCACTAGCCAGGCGTCTATCTGCTGCAGAAACTGTGGACCTACTTTCATTGAACCTCTGTGGCATAGGCAAGCTTTGCCTGAAGTAACGTTGACCGACACGATTGCCGACCCTGATACCATTCGGTAATGTCAATTCTAATCCACTGTCATCTATAACAGCGGTTGTATAATTAGAATTAATCTCCTGTTTTTTCATATCTTCTTCATTGTACTCTTCTTCCTCCTTTTCAAAATGAATCTTTTTGGGGGATTTACCAGAATCTTTTATAACCTTATCCAATTCATCAAAAGAGCTAAAATCGTAAAACTTTGCATATATTTCACGTTCCTCCTTAGTCTCATACGGAATTTTGCAATGCCTCTTCGACTGCATATGATCTCGGATACTTTCCAAACTGAAACCTTGAAATTTGCAGCATAGGCAGAGCTTTTTGGCAACAATTTCTTGTATCAGAAATTTTAATAGGCCCGACAAGTCCACCAAATAAGATCTCTCAGGAATATACAGTCCATGGGACTCGAACATGTGGTTTACATTTCTGTCAACATCCTTGTTTTGAATCCCGCAGTAGATGCAATCTGTTACGGTCACTTTTTTAGAGTCCAGGATTCTATCGCATTCCGCTGTAGAAGCTGCTTCGCTTTCAGACTCCCAGTTGGAATCACTGGTGAATCCATATTCAGAGACCGTATTTTCTCCAAAATCAGTCTCGGTACCTTCACTATCAGAAATGTCAGATGTAGTTGAAGAAAGCGGCTCGGCATTCTCAATCGAGCTTTTCTCCCTTTCAAAAGTGGTCGATTTACTTTTAGTGCCACATTTACCCTTGTGATTACTCTCGGTAACACCTCGACGTAGATTAAGTGGTTTCAAAATGGCAAACCCAAATTCATCCACTTGGTTCTCAGCTTTTTCCCTTTCTGAGATTTGTAGTTTCTCAGCAAACAAATCAGCACTAATTGGAGGGAACCCGGAAACCCTTCTCTTTAAGTTGTAACGATGCCATTCCGTCTTCATGTGATACCTTTGCAAATCACTCGATTTGAATTGGATGACACAGGAATTGCAGGTGAAAATAGGACCTGTAACACTCATATTATGATCTCAAACTATCAAATGCACACCTAAATGTAGTAATCAAGCAATGGGGCGTTAGATTTTCTATTGAAGTGAGAAGTATGTTACCGAGCTCTGGATCTTCATACGATTTACAATTTCGAAGCAGGCCGAGAAGCAAGGGGACAAACTGCCTCGAAAGCAAAACCAAAGCCAATGTTTGAAAAAAAAATACAACTTATTATACAAGTATTCAGAGCGCAGTCCACAACTGAGACTCTCTTGGCCATTCACGCTTATACAGCGACATGGCAACCATATCTTCTGCCGATAGTTTGCCATCGAACGATGCCTTGAAGTATCCGTGTGTACCCAAACTTTCTTTGATAAAACCGGTTCTACCACTTTTAGTGAATAATGGGATCGATTTGAACCATTCCACATCGTGTGGATTGAAAAACATGTACCGTACTGTAACGAACGATTTCTCAAATCTGAATGGGTGACCAGTGAGAATGACTCTGCCTGCAAGAATTCTCGTGTAATCTGCGTTGAAAAAGGAACCTTGTCCCACTAGCTCTAATCCCTTGGGATCTTGGGGAGAAGGTCTAAAAAATATGGCTGGAGAATTCGTAAAGTCCACTGGCGCTATGCAGGTAGCGATCGATAAAGTATCGGCTTGTAAGAATTTGTCATATTTGTGCACGTTATTAGCGTTGTTAGATGCAGCTGAGAATAGTGGTTGGATTGTGTACCTTCTCACACCATATTGAACCACAAGAGGGGCAACTGAGGGCACTGGCTTGTCGTATTCCTCCCACCTTTGTATACTGAAATTTACTACGGCATTCTTATGTTCATGGGGAAGCAGACCGTATACTGCGAACAAAGCATGTTTCGGTCCTTGGATCTTGGGGAGCTGAGCGGTAGGGAATTTTATATACAACTTGACCACGTCTCCTGCAATGACCTGTACCTCTTTGGCAGTTTCTTTCATAACCCTATTGCGTGTGTTTTTGTAATTAGAAATTCTCAGCAGACGCTTCCATACAGATGGAACATCAGGGTCGTTTTCATCAACGTCCCAGTTGCAATTGCCCAAATTTTTGACACCTCTGTATTTTTTCAAACGCTCAACCGCAGAATCATTAGGATGCAATTCGATTTCGTCAGGGAACTCCAAGTCTTCCTTTTCTTTTGCTCTAAACTCGTTAAGTTGGCGTTCCTCCTGTTCAGGAGATAATTCCATAAAATCTTCAACCTTCAAATCTTCAGTGTATTCCTGTATATGATTTTCAAAGGTGTTTTCTTCGTCCATGTCGCCCTCATCCATGTTTTCATCATCATCACCATCAAGAACTTGCTCTTGCATTTTTTCGTCGTCTCCCACATCAATATGGTCGTCCAAATACCATCTAGCTTGATATTCAGAGGTCCCCTCTGGAACTTTCACGGTATTTAGTCCCCGCTCCCTTCCGGGCAAATAACCATGGTTATCATATCTGGCGGATTTTAATTTATCATATTCAAAATCTCTATCGTCATCGTAGTCCATTTCTAACTCCTCAGGTGCAAACTCTTCAAGGCCGTCTCTATTTTCGTTCGATTCAAACACATTCGTGAGTTCAATATCGAGGTTATCGATGCCCTTTTGTTTTCTCGTTCTCTCTGACATTTTGGACTTTTCAATTTTGGACACTTGGAAATCTCCTAATTCTGGTATATGAATTAATCGATTTGCATTAAATCCAGCACCACGGACCGTGCCTTCCACGACTAACTCACCAAACTCCGCATCTCTTGGCACAAAATCTATTTGATCTGCCACGATATAACCTCTGTGGTCCCTCCATTGCACGCCACTGGGGAATTTTTGGCACAATATTCTTAGTGCATTTAGCGATTCGGAGGGCTTCTCCAAATTAAATACACGGTCTTGGTTGGGGAAAAAATGCTGAAAATAACTTTCTAGGGATTGCTTCACGTCCAATTGAAATTTTTCTTTTGGATGCGCTTCGGATAGATTGGAAACAACTCCTATGTATGAGGCAATGCCCTGTAGTTCTAATGCTCGAAGGATCTGCTCACCGAACTCGCTATCCACTTCGGCTGTACCACTGAGACCGAATATGACAAAATCGCTAACCTTGGCACAATCCAATACTTCTAGGAAATTGGACATGTTGGGCACAATTATTTTCAGATTACTCTTATATTTCTTGACGTAAAAATTTCTTATGGCATCTGGTTGATTTGCCGTGATGAGTTCTTCAGACAGTTCAGCTGAGCTAATCAACTTACGTACAATATCCTCTGGGTCAATCTCATGACATAGTGGAATCACAGTAATAATTTTCTCTGCGCCGTTGGGACCTTCGAACAACCTTCTAGTCTCCAAAGCATCCATAATTTTTTGGTCTCTCTTTTGTCTTGAAAGGTTCTTGCGTTGCAATTTAGATACACCCTTGGTTGGCTTACCATTTTTAACCTCTTTCTCAACTTTACCTTTATTTAGCCTTTTTAATGCTCCCTTGGAAGAATGCCTAGATTTAAACCCTTTGTGGCCGTTTTTGAGCGATGATCTATGGGAATGACCTGCCATCTTGTATTTTCTTTTACAGAGCGCAATATGATGGTGGTATAACGGTATCTGTATAGCTATCGGCGTTTCTTCGACCTTTGGAGACAGATAATTGGTCTAACAAATCAAAGACTAGATGAGATGAGATGAGATGAAGTTGACAAAATTTTTCAACGTCTGGTTAGGGTACGTGTTAGGGCTTCAGAATTGTATACGGCTGGGTTTGCGAAGCAGGTCGACTGAGAATAGTTGCTTGGCGAGGCAAGCAACTATTCCTACGTATATTTTTATAGAACTTTTTTTGTAATAATGCCTTGTTAAGCAAAAAAGCATATTTTACATTTGCATTTGATGGGTTGAAAGTTTTAGTAAATTTCCTTTCTTCGACCCCTAGTAAAGAAGACCTTTGTAATCTAAATATTATTAGATTCCTATGGAGAGTAGTTGGAAAGAACATAAAGAGGTAAGCTTTATGGATGTAAATTGTTTCAATGTTTTAAGATCTCAACAGAGAGTTTTTACAAAACAGGTTTAAATTTTTTTTTTCAAAGCCTAATTATTTCCATACGTTGGATAAGAATACAGATATATCTATATAAATACACCAACCCCCACTGCGCTAGCTCTATATGATTTTTTTCATCCGTACAACACAATTATTTTACAATAAAAATGCAGAGTAATACCCTCTAGCAAATAGTAAGTTATATCTCTTTTTGCTGATGTGTTGCCGTTGTTCGGCATAAGATGGATGTCTATCAATTATGTTTTTCCTCTGCCTTCCTACTAAAGGTACATTACATTTATTGGCATTTTATGTGACTGTTTTTACATCGCTATTTTATACATCCGTACATGCTGTCATGTTTTACCTTTTATTTTGAAACTTTTTGAAATTTTGAATCTGAAAAATTCCAAGACCGACGCGGAAGCCACGACGCACGCACGCGGGAAGACCCCATCCATTTTCCACCTCGTCAATGCCCATCGTCGTGATGGGCATAGTGAAAGGCCAGTCATAGCACATTAAGGTACCTCGCCGTCGAAGCCAGCACATCAACCCAAGACTATAGAAACGTATGTGAATTACCCATTTTATTTTATTGCTTAAGACTTCCTGCACACCTGCCAGAAGATCAACAGTTTAAGGATCGATACTAACCGTCAAGTTTAGAATGGCTCACGAAAACGTCTGGTTCTCCCACCCAAGAAGATTCGGTAAGGGCTCTCGTCAGTGTCGTGTCTGCGCCTCTCACCAAGGTTTGATCAGAAAGTACGACTTGAACATCTGCCGTCAGTGCTTCAGAGAGAAGGCTAACGACATCGGGTTCTTCAAGTACAGATAAACTACGTACTGCTATGTATCTACAATATGCGTATCTAATGCACTGTTAACCGTTCAATACACATGCCTTTGAA
The DNA here is from genome assembly GCA_003705955.2 of Zygosaccharomyces kombuchaensis. Classification (NCBI taxonomy): domain Eukaryota; kingdom Fungi; phylum Ascomycota; class Saccharomycetes; order Saccharomycetales; family Saccharomycetaceae; genus Zygosaccharomyces; species Zygosaccharomyces kombuchaensis. The sequence continues at coordinate 45,420 of PPJZ02000003.1, forward strand.
TTGCTTGCCCTCATTATGATTGCTTCTTCGTCTAAATTTATGTTACCCGGATAATTAATAAGTATATAAGAAGTGAGGTACTCGAACTCCATTTAGTATCTTTCTTACCACATTTTAGCTCGGTGAATCAAAAAACAACACGGAAACAATGCCACAGTTAGCTACTTGATATTTCCTCTACGATGGCTAATTGCCAGTGTTTCGAAAACGAAACGCTAGTTTCCCAGATTGACTGACAGGATAGGAAGTCCGTTGTCTGTGCACCCTGAAGGGTTATAGACTTGGGATGTCGAAAGATTGTCTACATTTTGAACTCTTGCTCAGTAATTAACTTGTTATTAAAGTTTGGGCTTAAATACTTCAAATTTTTTTGTAGGCTGACGCACAGGCGCAGCGAATAGTTGGGATTTGAATTCGCCTACGTCTGTGATGGGCGCGCCGCGTGGGTACTGAGTGGTATCCAGGCCACTCTCGTCTAGTTTATCACTCTCGACTTGCGATTTCAAATGTAGCACCAATTTAGATGCCTCAGGCCCAACAATGAGGCTTTCATAGAATTCCACCAGCTCAGGTTTGGTCAATTGCGATACCAGCTGCGCCTTCCTTTGCCTGTGGGTGAAATTGTAATCTCCCAAGTAGATTGCAGAAGCGTAGCGAGAACTCTCTTCCTTCATGTTTTTGTATTTCTGCGTCAAGCTCTTGCAAAGCGCATCCTTATGACCTTCGAAGTCTTTGCCAGACATAGTTTGCAATCTGGTGCCAAAACTACGCAAAAAGCTGTCGATTCTCCACTCTAAAAAGGGAGTAGTATGTTCTGACTGCACCAGGATCCTCATGTTTGCCGTACCATGATTGTTCAAGCTGGAACTAAAAACGACATACCCTAATTGTTCTTTAGTCCTCAAAGTATCGAAGCAAGGTTCGTGAATCATCTGCGCGAACAAGCTGGCCTTGGAGGACAGCTCTTCGTTGTAAACGCCGAGCTGTGTGATGTACTGGATGCAAGAATTGAGGTTCTTTGCATCTTCCAAATAGGTTTCGAATCTATAAATCTTACCTTGTGGTAAGAAATAAGATCTGAGCCTGCCGTTCTTTGCTTGGAAGTTCTTAATGTCATTAGGGGAGAGTGTTTGTACTAGGGAATCCACTTCAATAGCTTCCTCGTATCTCATATTCCCATGAACAAGAACTTCGAAAAACATTTCCTCATACACTGAAGGAATGAAAGATGCTAGCTGATCAAAAGTCAATTTTTGTAGAACTTCCAGCTTTTCCTTGATAGACCAAGCTCTTTCATTGATCAGAGAGCTGTAAACTGGGGAAATCTGCATGTAAGGGATCTCGTAAAGTTGGTTGGTCAACTGTCTTGTGCATTTGTCCTTAAATATTTGGAATCTCTTTTTGTCGGGTGTAAAACTTTTCAATCCCTCCAAAAATCTAGTCAAAAGGATTGTCAATTTGTCATTGAAACCGATCACCGTAATATCCAATCCTTGGTTAGTCTTCGAGAAGTTTAAATGTAAGTTTGCACATGACGCGTCGTACTGCAAATCTTTGACGTAGTCGTTTATCAATTGCACGTAAAGCGTAGAAAGCATGCTGTTTATGATACTAGCCTGTGTATGGGGCAATTTGAACGAAACGTAGATGTACCCCCTTGGTTGCCAAAATCTATCATCTTTCTTATACCACAACCTGCTGTTCTTGTTGTCTTTTAGAAGCAGTGGTTCCTCCAACGGTACAAATTTGTCAGTTTTATCAACGTGGAAATTGGTGGCTACGAATTCGTTGGGACGTGGCAAGTGCAGGTGAGGGTCTAAACCAGGGTTTTTGATTTCTTTGATCAGATTTGGCGAATATTCAGATACTTTGAATTCCGTGCCATACCATTTTTCCCTTGAGTTTGTCTCCATATCTTTGGATGCTAACATGATACGAGAGTTTTCAGGAGTTAAATTGTGCAAATAGGCCATCAGTAAGTCAGCATCATACTTCCTGAATAGCTCAGTGCTCAGAATGTTGCCCACAGGAATGTAGTCCTTCTCTAACTGTTTGGCCAAGGAGGAAACCGTCTCTGAAGGACTGCGTTTCTGCTTGAACTTGAAATCGGCTCTGGCGATATCTTCCAATTCTAAATAAATCCATTTCTCGGGCAGCGACAATTTCAGCATCTCAATGTATTGAAATATTATATGTGTGACTTCCTCGTAATGATTTAAGCCCTCGTCAGTCAAATCGATATCCACGGAAAAGTGTGCATTGTCGCTAGAGATCGTGTGACCGCCAGCGGAAAGTTCGTTGGCCCAGCTTTTTGATTTCAAGTATGCCAAAAGCGATCCTGAGCCTTCGTGGCCCATCAAATGGCTCAAGATGTGTTGAGGTTTGGATTCCCACTGATGCTCCATATCGGGAACCGAAAAAGTGATCTCCAATTTCTTCAAATCTTTCACCGACTTGGCCTGAATCACTTTTTGCAAACTATGTTCATTGAGTACTTGGCCGTTGTATTGGGGAAGAGAACGTCCGGTGTTAGGTACATCTTGGAAGAGTTCGTATGCCCATGCAGAAAGAGTGTCGAGATCCTCCCGGCCCAAGATACAAAGTTTCATCAAATTGGCAGAGTAACATTTCTTATAAAATTTCAAAAGCTCCTCTCTAACGTCAATTCCTTGAGCATTTGGGTTTTCATGCAGCGTGGTAAAATTTCCAGTCGAAAACTTGTGGTAAGGATGTTCTGCGTTACTGAGAGATTTATCTAGCTGGTACAGTCTCCACAAATCACTTTGCAAATTTTTCTTGTTCTCACTGTCTACAGCTCTGATCTCTTTATCCGTCGAATCCTTGTTGAACAATGGGCCAGTGAAAAATCCAGAAAATCTGTCCAGTGCGCCCTTCAGGTGCTCATGGTTAACTTCAAAATAATAATTCGTGTTTCGAGACCCAGTATAGGCATTGGAGGAACCGCCGTGCTTGCTTAAATAGCTAGAATACTCGTTCTCATTTGGGAACTTCTTGGAGCCCATGAATAGCAAGTGTTCGCAAAAATGGGCCAATCCAGGCAATTCTTCTGGATCTTCAAATGCCCCCACATTTACATCCAATGCAGCAGCAGCCTTGTCAGCGGAAGGGTCTTGTATTAAAAGTGCCTTCAAATCGTTAGGCAACTGAATATATTGGTAAGACCTATCATCGAGATCCGGCTTACTAAATCTGATTTCTAGTTTCTTGTACCCAGTCATGTTTCTACAACGAACGCGCCTCACGTTTTTAAAACTGGAATTGAGTCTCAAACTCATCTCAATTTGTTTCCTCCTAAGTTTACAGTTAAAGCTTAACTTTTTAACTCGCCCTGTGTGTAGACAGACGAAAAAGCAAAATCAAGGAACACAACAAAAAGATGGCTAGGTTCAAGGCTTTTGACTTAGTTACATTGGGCGTTGTTGCCGTCGGAGGCATCTACATGGGTATGCAGTTCTTTCAACCTCTTGTCATAGAACAGCTACGGAAAGATGGGAATTTGAGAACCGATATCGATATTCCGGAGATTGATCAGGGGGAGGAAAGTTCTCAGATGGGAAAGGAACTGAGGGCTAAACTGGTCGAGATTCATGAGCAAGAACTGCAACAGAAGGCTCTTCAGGACGTCGTTTCCAAGTCATCTCAGGGTCCATCAACGCCTTGAAATTTTTATCACTCATTTTTAACGTCCTTCCTTGTTGTGTTTTTCAAAGTGAAAAATTTCAGCTCATCTCATCTCATCGATCAGTCGAAGAGTGAGGATTATTTGATTTCTGTAAGTGTAAATAGGCCATGGGCAAGTCAAAAAAGAGATCTAGAGCATCCGGAACTCGTTCCAACCCATTGGGTGGTAAAAATATTATGAGGGGTGGGCTGGAAAAGAAATTAGAGCCACTATTGTCACAACTGTCGAGTGTTGTACCCAACGAGAAAGCGATGGCATTGGCGTCCATCAGTGTGATGTGTGAAGACCCTGAGGCACGGTCGCATTTTTTGAAGGGGAAATTGGTGCACATTGTGTTGTCGAAGCTCCTTAATGACGAGAATACGGAAATTGTGGTGGAGTCATTCGGATTGCTAAGGAATCTGTCTCTGGAAGAAGGTTACGACGTTTCGACGAACCTGTGGAGGTCAGATATTTGGCTTAGTATAGATCAGGGGTTTGAGAAGCTATTAGAGTCGTTGGGCAGCCTCGAAGGGGCCTCAACGGAATCCCGGAGACTTCTCTTCGACTATGCAGATAATCTTTTGTCGCTAGTTGTGGCACTGGCCAACGGTTCTGAATCCATCTTGGAACAAGTGCTTGGTGAAGTGAAATTGGGGCGTGTTTTCCAAGTAATCAACCGACTGCTGCAACTGGGCGTTAAAAAACTGCCCCTAGCGCTATTCAACACGATCTTGGATCTGCTGTACGATTTTAGCAGCGAATCCTTTGAATTCATCGAAGCAGTGACTACCGATCCTGATCTGGCACAATTCGTGCATGAGTTGCCAAGGCTAATGGATGATGGGAATGAGTTGACTAAAGTGCTCATACAGGGGATCTACTTGCAGTTTTTGGACATGGAAATGAGTTACTTCAAGGCTGATGAAATCATTCATAGGGTGTGCCAGTCGGTGCAAAATATCGATTTTCAGGAATTGCAAAAGGAGCTGTTACCTCGAGATGAAGAAATTATGAACAGTGCCAATGACCAAGTGGCTCAAAAGATTAAGGACTACACTAAAGCGCGCACTAATGCCCTGATGAAGTTGCAAAGTATTGAGATTGCGGTGGACCTGTTGACGGCCACCATGGAGATCGTAGCCTCATTGTACGAGGAGACCCATAAGTCTGTACCTGAAGTCCTTTTGAAGACTTTGACCGAGTTCCTTCCTCATGTATTCAAGAGTCTGGGACATGATTTCACTTCGCGCATCCTCATATCGTGGAACAATTTACTGTGGTTATTCATAACGCTTAAAATCAATTTATTCCAGCTACCGAATGATCTTGACAAGTACTTGTGGGAATTCGTTAAAACGTTGAACCTTCCAGAGGCCGACATTCAGCTCGGCAAATGGAGTGTAATTTGGGCACTTCTTAAGACTGCTGCACTGCAGCCTGATCCAGCTCAATGGCTCGCGACTGTTAACTTGGAGAACAACTTGCAATTCGCACACTCAATCATAGACAGTTATGAGCAAAATGACAATTTAGAGCTGAAGCTGAGGTTCATTGGCGTGATGGCCACTTACGCCAGTTTCCAGCGCCAAATAGAGGTTAACAAACTAATAGGTCAGTTTTTCCTGAGCCAGCTAGTCTCTGACCAGACCCCACCGATTATACTGGTTGAGTTCACTAACTCGTTGTTTGAAATTTATGCTGACGCTAGTTACGACTACGATTTGCCCATATATGTGGAAGGTGGATTTCAAACCGCGCTCTCCACACAGGTGGTACCTAAACTCAGAGAGCGTTTCAAGATGGTCGATAGAAATAAGGACGCTGTCCTGAAGGACAAGTGCACCAACTGCTTCAACATCTTGGATAGTTTCATTCACTACAAGCAAGGCGAAAGGTCGTGAACAAAATACGCGTAGTCATTTCTTTGTATAATACATAATAACGAACCCCAAACGACACACATACAAACTCTATTTCGCGTATTGCTTAGCTTGAGTCGCCACTTTCTTCTCGTACTCAGCCTTATTTCTCAAATACGCCCTCCATGCAGGTTCTTGGGCGGGAGAGTTGGGATTGGGGGTGTCTAGGAGGTCCTGCACGCCAAGTGCAATCTGTTTCAAAGTGATGGCAGGTCTCCAATCTTGGTCCTCATTCAAAATGCTTAGACACACGGTGCCACTGGGATAAATGTTGGGATGATAGAACCCAGCGGGGAATTTCACCTTAGGAGGTTTCGATGGGTATTCGTCAGGATATTCAATAGTGATCGGGTACACACCTTCCTGCCAAATCGTTCCCTCTTTGCCCGGTATGCCAGCTTCCCACCTCTGCAGATTCATCGAACCATCAGCCTTCTTGGATGGTTTAGCGTAAAATCCAAAGGGGTGGTCTTTTCTCCACTTCTTTCTTTCCTCTTGAAGGCGCTGCAAACATAGACTGCTCATTTGATGACGGCTTGATCCGACTAGTGTTGATCTGCTGGCGTTGGTGTTGAAGTTCTTGGAATGTTTTTGTTCAAAGGTTCAAGTTCGAAAAATGCGATGAACAATCAAGAGTTCATACTAGAGCGGTGACCAGCGGAATAATGAACCAGCCTGAGGATAAACCAAGTTTTACTTTAGATGATGAACAGGATTACGACGAGCTGGACGACCTTTTAGATGAGGATCCAAGCAAATTGGATCAAGAGATCGCCAACGGTGGTGAAACCAGTGAACAGCCCAAGGGGACCAGTGAATGTGGCGCTCAGATACCCCCCAGGGCGGAAGAAGCTGATCCCGAAGTCAAAGAGATGATCAGTGAGTTGGAGCAGGAGTTTAGCAAGTTGATGAAGGAAGAAGGGAAAGGTGACGCCATAGACAAAGAGGAACAAGCTGAGAACTTCAAACAGATACTGAACATATTAGGAGAGGCTAGTAAGGCTACAGACAAACCGGAGAGACCCAAGCAGCAGACAAGTGAGCCACAGGGATTTAAAAACGTTGTTTCCAAGACTTTGGAAAGACTCAAGGAAAATGGCACCAAGGTGGATTCCAACTTGGCCCAAGAGGAGAAGCAGAGGGGCACTGACGACATCTTAACCCAGCTCTTAAACCAATTGGTAGAAGGTTCAAGCGACTCAGGAGCTGGGGAAGGTGGAGTAGACAATGCAATCTTCAACATTCTGAACCAGATGTCCTCAAAGGAAGTGCTCTACAAGCCCATGAAGGACATGCACACCGAGTTTGCCAAATGGATCGACGAACACCAGCACGAGGAGCAGCCTCACATGGATCGCTACGGCAAACAGTTTGCCCTGGTGGGCCAAATCGTGGCAGTTTTCGAAAGAGACGACTACACCAACGAATCGTGCAGGGACGAGGTTACAAATCTGCTGGACTCCCTAGAGCAACTGGGTGACACGCCAGTGAGTAAAGGCATGGGACCTGATGAAACTAGTGGCGGTGGCGACCTAGACGGCAACATGAAAGAACTGGATGATCTTGCAAAGATGCTGGACGCTCAAGGCGGTGACGCAAACCTCCCTGGGCTGGATAAAGAGTTGGCAGACAGCTGCAAGCAGCAGTAGAAGAGCATAAACCGTTAAATTAATACATAAGTTTGTTTGTTTTTTTGTTCTTTTATTTTTTCTTAATAACGATTATTATTTATTATTATTTGCAAGAAATTGTGCAAGGTGTGCCTTGCTGCTCGTGCATACTCCAGCTTTTCTAACCACATGCTCATGTAAACCCACGCTTGTCATGTTCTTCATACCCCCTGCGCTCACTAATCCCGTTAGTCGGTGGCTCGCCATGATCTGCGCCCGTTCATCCCAATTCGTTCTCCCTTTCGGTCAATTTCGACACTTTCTATAAACTGCAAAAAGTTGACGATTCGTCGAGGCAATTCATTGACAAAATGGTCGAAGTTGCCAAAAGAGAGGCATATTTGAAAATCTCAACACTGGATCGTTTTTCGATTTCGCTCCTTTGAAATTTTTTTCCTGTACACTATTTCTTCAATCGTTTTTCATCTTCTCTTGGGTCTACACGGTGGAGATAGTATCTGATTTCTGTCGAACACGAACATCAATCCATTCGTTATGCGTTCTTCTACGGTTCTTTCTTCAGTCGCTCTAGCTCTTTTCTCCAAACAGGTGCTAGCTAACCCACCAGCATGTCTCTTGGCGTGCGTTGCTGAGGTCACCAAGAGTTCCGGCAAGTGCAGTTCCATGAATGAGGTCAATTGCATCTGCAGCAACGAGAGTGACAGCATCAAAAGTTGTCTGGAAAGCAAGTGCCCCAACAACAACGCTAGCGATGCTTGGGACGCTTTCGAGAGCGCTTGCGGTGGCTCAACCTCTAGCTCTAGCTCTAGCTCCCAAGCCAGCTCCACCTCCACGACTTCTAGCACTAAGGCATCTAGCACTAAGGCATCTAGCACTAAGGCATCTAGCACTAAGGAATCTAGCGCGCAGGCTTCTAGCACTAAGGCTTCTAGCACGCAGGCTTCTAGCACTTCCTCTTCTTCGCAAGCTACTGGTGAGACTGCCTCAACGAGCGAGACCTTATCTAATACCAACACTCCCTCTGGCACCGTTGCCGCTGCCGCTACCACCTCACAGGCAGTTGCTTCCTCTGAAGCTAGTTCCGATTCCACTCAGAGCGTAAATGTGGAGACCCATGTCTTCAGCTCCACTGGTGAGTCCGGCGTTTTCATCTCTGTCGACTACGTCACCGTGGAGACCACCGTGGTTAAAGGTGTCACCGTTACTGACACTGCTGCTCCTGTCACCGAGACGGTCCAGGGCAGTACCGTCGATGTGACCACCACTTGTTCTACCATTTTGGCTAAGAGAGCCGCCTCAGAGTCGGCTTCGATCTCTAGCTCCTCCTCTGGTGCTGCTGCAGGCTTGCAAGTGGGCTCGGCAGTTTTCGTTGCTGCTGCAGCTTTGTTGATTTGATTGGTATGTGTTTCCTTTCGTTCTGTTTCGTTGAGCTTGTTAAGCTCGTTCGATATTTTGGTTCTAGGTCATTGAACAGCACACTGCAAGCTACTTGCATTAGCCAGTGGTGAGCTGTGAGTCGTTGGCCGTTAGTTTGCGTACAAGATTATACCCCATACATAGTTTTATACCCTTTTGCAATTAGTTTCCCACAGCTAGCCATTCCGGTAGGTAGTGAGTGCGGTGGAAACGTTGAATATAATTATCCGTACTTTATTCAATTGCCGTTTCAGCTGAATCAGAACAATTTAGTATTACGACGTGTGAGTTACAATGTTTGAAAAGATCGTCATAATGCGAAATTAAAGTGGTGAACATTCGCGAAGTATGCCTACTTGAACCACTTGGTTCCCGACGAAAAAACACTCAATGTGTTAAAGATGGTGATATTGAATTGGTTTCTCCAAACTTTTGTTATTTCCTCTGTTTCAAAATATAAGCTTTTAGCAGTAGAATAAAAGAAGTATCCACTGGTTTAAGAAAAATATTCCCAACAAATTTTAAATGCACACATATAACTTGTGTGTACAGTTTGTTTGTTTTGGCTATCAAAACTTTCAGATTTACATTAGCAATGTGTTAAATTAAAAAATGGGGAACTAATTGTCAAAAGCGCCGTTGTAAACAACCCGCTGTGGTTTCAACCATATCAAAATAAAAACACACATAAATATATATATTTCATAAAATTTGCTTTAACAACAATCCAGAGGGCCAGGTCTCTTTTCAAATAAATAGTCCTACACTATTCTTGTTGCTTGATGGTAAGGAAGTTATGTAAAAAAACATTTAGACCTACAAATAATTATTTAATAATATCATGAAGTCAAATACAAATAATTCACAGACGTTAAACTAAGAATATATCGAAAACCTTGGGTGCGACAAACTAGCAAAAAAATCCTTGTTTAAACACCACCCGGTTATATTAAAACAAAATAGCTACATTTTACGCAAAATGATACAATGTCCAATAGTTTTTTAAGTGGATGAAAATTCTGTAAACCATTATCGTTCTAAGATCTCCGAATAACTAGGTGGAGATACGTACCGAGGTAACGACTCTGGATTCTCATTCGCATTTACAAAGATTTGCATTGGGTCCACGATGATGTCACTTTGTCTCTGGATGCCGTTGATGTCCCAATCTACAAGCAATTGCAATGAAAAGAGTCGTTGGATGGAACAGCTCTTGAAACTGTACAGTCGATTGCCCCTGTGTTTATAATCCTCTTCGTTGAACTTTAATTTTTTCAAATTAGGATGGTCCTTTAATTTTAATTCGCACTCCCATCGACATTGATTCGGGTCAGAGAGACTAAATTGAACGAATCGACCCGAAGAAGGTGTGAACACCATGTCACGTATTCCAGAATCAATCTTGTCTTTAGCCAGACGCAGAGACGAAAAGTTTTGGTTGGCAACTCCCTGGGACAAATATGTCACATTCTCCAATAAGTTTAACTGTACTTTCGTTGGTACCATTCTCAATTTCCGAATTAACTCTTTATCACCCATCATGACCAAATACAGCCCATCAAACTTTCCGCTACCAGATGCGAAAAGTGGCTCATTCCTGTAGGTACGTCTTAAACGGGGACTTCTGGCTTCCAACCAAATGACAGTCTTTTGATCGGGCAGCTCAATCCGATAAGACGATCTATATACTCGAACGTCCGGCGCCGAAGATACAGATCCGATCCAAGGTGTGTTGGAAGATAATGAAGGACTTTCCCTAGGATTATACCTTTTTACATCGCCGAAAGTTTTTATGGGTTCCATTTCTTTAGGCGTCCCCCCACTGCTGGAGCCTCTAGAGGACTGCGCCCCTCTGGAAGGCCTATCATTAATTTTGAAAGCCAAATCCTTAGCCTGCGGGATGAATTCCACCACTTGGCTCTGCGTCAAAATTTTTTCGAAGGGTCGATACCAACTCTTAGGTTTGCCCAATTCAATTTTTACTTGCACCATGTAAAGGACCTTGCCAAATGAGTAAAAAAAAAGATCTAAATTGTCAAACCTTAGCATATTTTTCCAATCGTTATTGAAACTGGGTGGTAATCTTACATGATCACTATCCAAAAACGTACTCAGGCCCCTATGATGATTCGCGAGGCAACCCGGTTTTCTAGGCAGTTTGGGCAACTTAAAGCTATAACTGTGAACGCCTTCCTTCATCTTGAAGGGTTTCAAGTCTCCTTCAATTGCATCCAACACATTCTCAGGCGGGAAAACTCTTTGCGACAGTTTCACAACAGTGTGTATCGTCTTCGTATCTTGCATCGGTGCCATAAGAGCAGCTTGATTTCTCATTGTGACAGGGTCAATTTTGGTCACAGTCTCAATGAATCCCTTGAAGATTACATTGATCTGTTTGATGGAGACGGCTTTGCCGATATCAACTGAAACAGTGCCAGAAATAAGATCATTCGAAGTGTAGTACTGACCATTCTTAGGTGGTTTGAGCGAAAGCTTAATCTGAGGTGCCATATTGATGCGACACTTTACTGCCAGCTCAAAATCCACATCCAATGCTCTTTTACCACCCAAATGATTGTTTTTGGTGTTAGTCTTGATGAAGTCATCTCAAACTTTAAAGCACCCTCGCCCTTCTATCATGTGCTTAAAAAGTGGAAAAAACCAGAATGTTGCCCTGTAAAAGCAACACATCCTGCATCAATATCTTCCACCGACCGCTATGAGACCTGTTTTTGGAAGTCCTAGAAGCCTCACGACCACCGCTACAAGGAGCTTCTTCAAGAAGTTCTATCAAAACGTTGTGAATGTAGCACCTAAAGAGTTTAAGATCCAAGAACTGAAGAGACCGGTTGGTCTCAGGAGCCCACCGACGGCGTCAACGGTTTACCCTGATGGTAACTCGTTTAAGGATTTGTTTGATAGGGAAAAGACTGATAAAAGAAGTAAGGAATTGGGCATCGAGTTTAGCAAATCTGGCATGTATGATATCCATATCTTCAGAAAGACTAATGGTAAATTGTTCTGGTCTCCGCCATCCTTTTGGCGGGCAGACAAATCTCTTTACTTCCCACACATTGTGGGCAGCACGTTAAGTGGTCAAAAAGGAAGCGTTGAAGAGAATTTGAAAGGTAAAGTGTCAGTGCTGAGAATATTCAGCAGCGAAGTTGGTGATGAATTATCAAGGGAGTATTTGCAAAACCAAGAATTGGGTATAGACTACCTGGGAAAGGATATCAATGCGCTCAAAACTGCGGGGATTCAAATTATAGATGTCAACTTTGCCGATAGTGCTATCAAGTACGCAATCATGAAACTATTTACAGGACGTCTTAGATCAACTGTGCCGACGGAACGCCATCCACAGTATTTTTTGGCAGACAGAGAGCAGTTGCCCTTCAGCATTAGAGAAGCCTTGCAGATTAATAACGTCTTTACAGGTTTTACATTCGTGGTAGACCCCTGCCTCAGAATCAGATGGATGGCAAGTGGCAATGCGACTACTGACGAGTTCAAAACTCTGTGGAAGTGTGCCAGGGGGGTTCAGAAAGAGAGCCTGCCTGTCTTGAATGGTTAATTTTATCTGCTATCTTGTATATAATAGTATCCCATGTAGCTCGGCCGCGTTAACAAAACATTCTCTCAGAAGGACGTCAAGATGTTGAGGTTTGTCAGGTACAATCATCAAGGCACTCGCCGAAGGACTCAACCAGAGCCCATTTCACCACATAAGCTTATGTACGTGAAATGGGGTAGACCTGTGGGCAAACTTCTCCTACTCAGTGTGGGTAGTTATTACTCCTTGTGTTACTTATGGGGATACCTAGATAGAAGAGCACAGGAAAATGAGAAACAACTCAAGTAGGGAAGACAAGGAAGGGGCAAACTGTATATAGATAGATATGTAAACTTAATTTACGGAGGTAATCTCTTTTTTCAATCTGTTCTCGACTCCCTCCAAGAACTCGTCGGTGGTCACCCAAGCGGATCTGTTGTGATTGCCACAAGCGAATGCCAAGTCTTTGGTCATGATGCCGTCCTTTTGTACTGTGTCCAAAGTGGCAGCCTCTAGCACATTGGCAAACTTGGTCACTGCAGGAGTGCCGTCCAATTCGCCCCTCTTAGCCAAACCCCTGGTCCAGGCAAAGATGGAGGCGATGGAGTTCGTAGAGGTCTCCTTGCCCTGTTGGTACTGTCTGTAGTGTCTGGTCACAGTACCGTGAGCGGCTTCAGATTCGAAGGTCTTGCCATCTGGTGTAATTAGGACAGAGGTCATGAGGCCTAAAGAACCGAAGCCTTGTGCAACGATATCTGACTGCACGTCACCGTCGTAGTTCTTCAAAGCCATGATGAAGCCACCCTTAGATTTGATCATTTGTGCCACCATGTCGTCGATCAGACGGTGTTCATACGAGATACCAGCAGCTTCAAACTTGGACTTGTATTCGGCGTCGAACATCTCCTGGAAGATGTCCTTGAACCGGCCATCGTATATCTTCAAAATAGTGTTCTTGGTGGACAGGAAGAGGTTTAATTTCTTGTCGAGAGCCAGCTTGAAAGATGCATGCGCAAACCCGCGGATCGAATCGTCAGTATTGTACATAGCTAGGGCCACACCGGGTCCCTTAAAGTCGTAAACCTCCAAAGTCGTAGGAGCAGAACCGTCCTCGGGCCTGTGAACCAATTCCAACTTCCCCGGAGTGGAGATCAAAGTATCGGTAGCTTTGTATTGATCAGCATGAGCGTGTCTACCTATGATAATGGGTTTCTCCCAACCGGGCACCAAACGTGGGATTCTGGGGATCACAATTGGTTCTCTAAAGACAGTACCGCCCAAGATGTTTCTGATTGTCCCGTTGGGAGATTTCCACATCTTCTTCAAATTGAATTCTTTGACACGAGCCTCATCTGGAGTAATCGTCGCACATTTGACACCAACACCGTATTTTTTAATAGCATTGGCCGCATCGTAGGTGATCTGATCATTAGTGGCATCTCTAGAGGTAATTGAAAGGTCGTAGTACTTCAAATCCACGTCCACATAAGGTAATATCAACCTCTTCTTGATCCTATCCCAGATGATACGAGTCATTTCATCACCATCTAGCTCCACGATGGGATTTTTAACCTTGACCTTGGAAACCGCAGAAGTGATTGAAAAGCATCTTTTAGCGAACATAGCGAATCGAGGGCCTTGAAGGAGTCCTTTAGGCAGCTACCACAGTTAACTTAAAAGTTGTTAGACTCTTGATATGGGAACCTTAAATAAAACTATCTTTGCCTTATAATTGCGTGTGACTAAAGTGTTCTCGGACGGTGCCGATGACGCCCTGGTGAGTCATTTTCAACGTCGTGCGCAGATCAAAAAGATTATGGGTATTAAGGTTTGAGAGCAGCTGTTGTAGACACGGCGGCGGCTTCAGGCGAATCAGGCTAGTTGGAATTGCGTATCCTATATTTTTGACATGAGAAATTCAAAATTGCTGGTAATTGATTGACAAGAAAAATAAATAATCGTATATGTTAGGGCTGCAATCGTTTCTCATCGCGCTCAATTCAAGATTCGAAGCTAGTGTAAATATTTAAGAGCATCAAAGACCGGCATGTAAATGTATAAAAGTAATCTCTCCTGATAAAATAACAAGTATCAAAGCTCGAAAAACACTTGAGAACTTCATAAGTCACTAGAATGAGGTTGATTTAAAAGCGTATGTATACACGTGATGTTTTATGACCTTAGTTTAGTTTAATCGCGTGACTTGAATGATACGTTCGGTGAAGTTAACTGTTGCAAAAACACTAGGCGTAAAGTTGTAAACGAACGATTAGCCCCACGGAATTTTGTAAGGTTATAAACAAAAAATAACAGTGTTCTCTCTTTTTTGGGAACCGGTCTGTGTGTTTCAAAATTTGTACAGTTTACCAGGGAGGTATAGTATAGCTTTCGGGACCTTCCATTGTGCTCAGTACTTTCTCTTCTAAATGAAGATGCGGTACTCGCGACACTCTGTCGTCTGGCGCGCCTTTCTCATGCGCATGTCTCTCTGGAAAAAAAGCGTCCCTTAACAAAAAAAACTTTGGGCATACCTCATTTATTTTATATCATTTCTTGCCATAATCTATTTATCAAGGAAATTGAAAAGTGGTAACTCCCTTTGTGCCACAACCAACCGACATATCTCGGTTTATATTGCCTATTTTCTAAACTTTATAAAATTCTAGTTTGTATGCAGCCTTTCTTAAGGGCATAAAGTAAAGTAGAAACATTGAGTGAAAACGTAGTACTGGGTCGCATCTTAATGAGCAGAAGGCTTTCAAACCGCTCAAGCCAACTTGAGCCAAATTAAGCATGAATATGAACATACATCACCTTCTACGAAACGATCAGCGGCTAAAAACGGCCCCGACAAGTAGCTATGTTTACAACTAAATATAACTTTCAGAATGAGGGCATCAAAACATACTCAGTATCCAGAGCACTCATATCTCTTTTTTTCCCATGCCACCAAATCTGTTCGACCAGCCGTTCGTTCATTGCGGTGTTTGCCATAGACTTTCAAGTCCAGATGATCCTCTGTATCTCACTTCATGTGCCCATACACTTTGTTCCCAGCACATAAACATCAAAGTCTGCCCAGTATGTCACATATGCGACGTATTGGTGATAAAGCTTACCGAGACGAAGCAACTGCCAGATGAAATAAAGGTCCTATTCCAACCGATCCCCTCGCTTCTGGAAAATTTACACAATGTTTCACAATTCCAAATAACAGGCCTTTTCAACCAATGCCATTACTATCAAGATGTTTGCAGCCAGCTCAGAGAGAAATGTGCCCGCCAGCGGCAGCTATTGTTCCAGGCGAAAAAAGAACTCGACTCAGTAGCCCATTTGAAAGCCCGAGTAGCAGAATTGGAGTCATTGTTGCAATCCTCAACATCAATTTCTTCGGTATTCAGCGGTCCCAGATCTCACAAGAGGGCGCCAGACACAGTTGACCTGACCCTTGAAGAGAGCCCGTCCGACCAGGAGGAGTCATTCATCCGAAAACTTAAGACTACCAACTCGCTCAAAAATAAGAGACATACGGTAGAGTTGCCCCAATCGTCAGACAAATCGCTGACAGCTAGCGCCATCGCCGAATCTACGCAACTGGACAAATCTGCAATATTCCCAGGTGTGCACAGACCCAAGCAAAGTACTGCAGAGCCGCAGATCGCATCTTCCAACCAAACCCAGTTCCCGAGCGCTTTGAACAAACTACGAATAGTGAAGAGAAACCACACTTTCAACAACAACAATAACAACATTGGCTCAATGAGAAGCAGCCAGGGATTAGTACCTCACATGCGGAGCAGTAGTAGCGGCATTCATGTTCAGACACAGACCGGCCTGCTCATGCGAAGAAATACGACATCGAGAACTCCCGCAGGCGCTTCACAAGGCAATAACAAATTCCGAAGAGTAAGATAATACCAATACTAACTAACAAAACAAAAAACCAAAACAAAATAAAAAACCAACAGCTAACGAATTTAAAGAGTTTATTCTTCTATTTTCAATAAATATGGCATGGAGGGCATAAAGCTATCGAATTTTTCCTTTATGGCAGAATATGAAAGACTAAATGCAGAAAATTAGATCAGACCCTGCTTCTTCTGCTGGACAAAGCAGGCAATGAAGGGGACAGCGAAACCTAAACCAAAGAAACCAAAATGAACCCAGCCATATGGGATCTTTCTATTCTTAACCTTCACGGGGATATTGGAGTACACACCTTCCTGGAAGTGGACTTGCTTTTTGATGGTGGAAGAGAAAGCTCTTCTCGTAGAGAAACTGACCAACTGCTGTCTCAACATTTCAATCTGTCTAGCCTGCAAACTATGGATGAATCCCGTTAAATGAACACTGCAGTATGAACAGTCCTCGGTTCTGACTTCAACATTTTGAAGCTGCCAACGATGGGGAAAAAAATGGTCGGATACAAAGGAGGTAAAGAAAAGACACGCGGTGTTAGGGCGAGCAGGGCCTAACTGTACAAGAAAGAACAAATATGATTGGTTCAGTGCGTCAGGACAGACTTAATTTTTGTCAAAATAACTTACACGCTCTCTTTGATGGGTCCAATTTTAAACTAAACTGGACTGGGAGCAGGTTAACAGTTGGATACCGAAATCACCTTAGCAAGTTCAATAATGTCTGCGATCGCACCAATCCAAGGTACTTTGAAAAGGAGAATCATCGCCGATCTTATCATTGGTTTTTCCTTAGGCGGTGTCATGGGTTCCTACTGGTGGTGGGGGTTCCACAAAGGGATTGTGGGCAAGCGTGAAGACTTCTACGCTCAGCTTGCCGAGCAGAAGAAGGCTGAGAATTAGTCGACAAGGAAATTCAGGAGAAAGATAACATATTCAGGATGTCGTAACGATCCAAATGGTTTCAAAGCACTACGTTTTGCCTTTTGCCATATTTATTAAATAAAGAAAAAAAAATAAATTCTAAATCAAGTGGTCCTTTGTTTATTCATTTCTTTACACTCTCATTGATGGGTTTATGCTGCTGCGAGTAAAGCGGTTCCCGTTGGTGATTCCATCGCTAACGATGATAAACCGTTTGTTTACCTCCTTTTGACGTAGTTTGTCCTGTAAAAACTTGAGAGTAGCCATTTCACCCATCGTAATCCCCCCCAGGAACACTATAAGCGCGACATCCCTGGTGCCAGGGTCTGGTGCGCCGATGGTGACTCTTCTCCTGTTCTTTCGTAGCGAGCACATCCACGAGTCCTCGCGTATGAGCTCTTGCGAGCCGTACAATTGTGCAACGAGTTCCTCCGTCTTGAAAATACTAGGCTGCCTTGAGATGATGAAAGGTTGTTGCAAGCTGTAGTTCTTGCTCAGCACGGATCTGTCGTAGACCATCTGCACCAGTCGTGTGCTTAGTGGCACCACGCCGCAGTAGGCAAACGATGCATCTCGAGGCTCACCTTTGGCCGAGTCCTGTCTGTCCTCCACACGGGGTAAAGTGTCGAGCCAAAATGAAATGTGGCGGTATTCCTTTCTCCAGGTGGTACAAGTTTGATTTGCCAGCAGCGATTTACTGGTAAAAAGTCCCAATGATGCCAGTCTTTCCAATTGGAAACAGATTTCAATCCCAAAGGCATCCACGAGCTCTTGCTTCATGAATTCGTAGTCTTTATCACGTAGTCCATTCCTACAGAGCGATAACAGACAGGCTAATCTCAAGATGCTTGTAGAATCCAATTGTCCTTCGTATATTAGGTCCAAGATACTGTCGCAGCTGCCCCTGTTGTCCAACACCCCAGAAAGCATATTTTGCTCCAACTCCAAAACACGATTGAACTGTGACTCCTGTTCATCATCCACCTCTTTTAAGATGTCCGCAGAAAGATCGATATGCTTATTGATCTGCTTGCGTGCCTCCTGCAAGTCAGGTATTGCATCCACAAATTGTTTCAACTCTCCCAAATTTTCAGTCTTCGGCCTTGAAGCGTACTTGTCGTCAGAAGCCTTGGCCATGGCATTTAACCTGGGACCCAAATCTCCAAAATTCAAAAACTTTAAATCTTGCCACACCTCATCTTCGGCATATTTCAATGATAATTCTTTCCTCCGTTTTGTCTTGGCGCCCGGTGTAAATTCATAGAGGTCATCAATCAACCCAGCGTACGTTAATTGTGTCAACAGCGGAGTCATTGGATCCATGTCCCTCTCTATGACAATGAGATCCGTCTCTAATCCACTGTATTTATCGCCATATAGCGTCTCCTTGACAAAAATCTTCTCACCATCTTCTTCGATATCCAATCTTTGACGCAATGCCTGCAACAACTTCGAAGATTCGGGCCCTATTGACACCGCATGGGTAATAGTAGTCTGAGTCTGGTTAAGTAAAGCATGCAGACAATTTACCATGTTATCCAAAAGAATCCCTCTTGTAGCGGTCTGCATGAATGATTCGCTAGGCGAGTACATGTTTTGTTTCTCGCTGTTGTATAATACATCAGCCACCAAAACATTATCGTCCCACCGTGGGAACGGCAGCATGTTCCAATTCCTTAAGTGAATTCGGCTAGAGGTTTCCAATTGTGATTCTATGAAATGGGGAATCCTCGTATCCCTAGCTAAATCTTCTTGGATCAAATCGTTGCAGCTTTGAGTCTCCCAAGTGCAGAACACAACATTCATCACAGGTGATTGAAGTGTCTTGGCAACGTCTTTCAGCGGTTCTGGCACTGCAAAGTCAAGTCGTACATCTATAACGAAAACCAAATCCATACCAGGGAAAGTGCTTAAAATCTCTGAAACTTCAGTCTGAAGCTGCTCGCTGATTAGCACTATCTTTCTAGCTGGTGTCGATTTGGTCAATTGCGTGAAAGAAAAGAGGCCATTAATGATAGGAAGAATCCCTTGTTGAACCACTAATATTTGCTCATTATCAGATATGTCATTTAGGAGTTGAAAAAAAGACTCACCTAGTAGCTTGGCAAACTTCCTGGTGTTCCAGTGCGGGCTCATAGGTTGAGAAACTTGGCATATACAACGCCAAAACACTGCTTTATTGACTTCGTAATGCTTACATTTCTTTATTGTTGAACTGCCCGCACGCGAACAAACTGTCGTAGTGTCACTGAAATAATATTACTGAAAAAAAAAAAATTTAGAGTAATATTTTACAAAATTATATGCAGTTGGGTTTAGATTATGCAGCAATGCCACTTCTCGATGCAAATTCTTCGTAGTAATGGAGCATTTGGGGAGTTATGATTTTTGATATGCCAGACAGAGCTTTCTTGAAATGACGGGCTTCTACTTTAGATGCGTCGACGTCCTCCATGATGGCTGCTAGCCCTGCTTCTTGGCACAACAGCACGACTTCAGCACCTGAGCAGCCTTCCGTTTTTTGTGCTAGTTCCGCCAAATTGTAAGCAGGTTCACTGTCAGCGTTGAATTTTTTGGTGCATTTGTTCAATATTTGCAACCTCGCGGCATAATCTGGCGGACCAACGTAAATGTGTCTGTCGAGCCGGCCAGGGCGCAGCAATGCAGAATCAATTTCATCTGGTTTGTTTGTAGCGGCTACAATGACCACACCCTTCAACTCTTCCACACCGTCAATCTCATTGAGTAAGGACGTGAGAACATGGCCCTCAGCTGAAGTGGAAGGCCCTGCCCCTTCTCTACTGGAGGAAATGGCATCGATTTCGTCAAAGAATATAATACTTGGTGCTGCAGCCCGAGCTTTGCGGAACACTTCTCTAATAGCCTTTTCAGATTCACCAACATACTTGTTGAAGATTTCAGGCCCTTTAACTGCCAAGAAATTGACACCTGATTCTGTAGCCAAGGCTTTGGCAGTCAAGGTCTTGGAACACCCAGGTGGACCGTAAAGTAGCACGCCTTTGGGTGCCGATATGCCCAAGCGTGCGAACGTTTCAGAGGCCTCCAACGGCAGTTGAATCATTTCCTTCATTTTGCGCTTCAAAATTTCTTGACCCCCGATATCAGACCAGTAGACTTTAGGCATCTCGAGGAATATTTCCCTCATGGCGCTAGGCCTGATTTCTAACATAGCGCTTTCTAGATCTTCCATAGAAACTTTGAGTAGAGATCTGTCAATGTTTTCGTCAACACTCAATCCTCGCTGGATGGTCTTCATCACCGACTCTCGACAAAGAGCAGTGAGGTCGGCGCCAACGTAGCCATGGGTCTTGGAGGCAACAGTTTTGATATCTTCTGCTGAAAGTGTGTGTCTTTTCGGTGACATCTTCTCGAATTGCTTTGTCAAGATTTTCATTCTGGCATCAACATCTGGAATGGCAATTTCTACCTCTTGATCAAAGCGACCAGGTCTTCTTAGGGCAGGATCAATACAGTTTGGACGGTTCGTAGCTGCTACCACAACTAATCTTCCAGTAGCGCCCATGCCATCCATTAGTGTCAACAATGTCGCTACAACTCTGCTTTCTACTTCACCTGAATCGTCACTTGCACGGTTGGGAGCAATAGAATCTATTTCATCGATGAAAACAATAGATGGCTGGTATTGATTAGCTTCGTTGAATATATCTCTTAAAGCCGCCTCCGTTTCACCCAAATACTTGGAAACAATAGAGGGACCATTAATCGTCAAAACATGAGCATTGGAGCTGTTTGCTACGCATCTCAGTAGCATAGTTTTACCAGTGCCTGGTGGTCCATGTAAAAGGACCCCTCTTGGTGGACTCACTCCGAAATCGCTAAACAGCTTAGGTTGATGCAGTGGTAGATTAATTGCATTCTTCAAAATATCGATTTCTTTTGTTAAACCTCCCACAGAGTCATAGTTGAGCGGTAAAAAAAGATTGAACCTTGCATTTGGTCTTTTATCAGTTGTATATATCACTTTTGTTGAGCCCTTGCGAAATATGACAGGGGGAGAAAGGTAAGGCGTGCTATCTTGAACGGTAGTGTCGTTTTGGTCCAATGTGCATGTTGAAAGATCTGGTAAGCTATCATCGCCAACGTCAACAACGATTGGATTTAAATCGTTATTACTAAAAATCGTTCCCGGCATTAGTATACCACAGTCATTCAGTATCTGCTCTATGCGTTTCTTCATTTCAGTGTCTTTGATATCTACGCCTTGTAAAGATCCTATAGTAACAGTTGACGCATACGGTGGTTGAGATGCTATTTTCTTTATTTCTAGACGGTCCCCAAATAGAATATTCCCCACAGATCTCATAGCAGATGAAAGCATTACGACATCATGCGAGTGCGATTGCTCGTCTCCAGGTCTAGCAACCACAAGCACTCCATTTGAGCCAGACTGGGATAAAACGCACATAGACCCAGCGCTGATCTCATGTTCTCTGAGTACATCAGGATGGATGATAGCTATGCTCGCATTTTTGTAATCGGCAAAGGTAGCGGGTAAAGGCCTTGCTATAAATGCCGTAGGGAGCCTGAATTTGGTCTTCAAACCATTATCAGAAGGTACACCAGTAGGAGATTTCTTTTTAGAGCCACTGGGGGTAGATTTAGGTGCCATTATATATGATATTTTTTACATTGTTAATTACTTTGAATCAAGCGATGAGCTCGAGATATAGGAAATTTTTCGAAGTTCTTAGATGCATGAAAAAGTCGACGATCAGAAAATTTGAACGTTAGTGCCTCGAGGCAGTGAATGCTGCTGTCCATAATGTTTCTGGCTGGCAAGATCATATCCATGAAGCCGACTAGATTAAATGGACGAATATACCTTTTCCTTCGGACGTTTTCGGTCTCATCTCAACTAGGAAGAGTTGTTACCATACGAACTGAACAAACTACTTCTGACGAAGTAACCGCAGAGCTTTTGTCAAAACATAGGGATGGGAATATTGTTCGAATAGAAAAATTGAAGAAAACTTTGGAGTTGGACAAATTTGGTGTGCAAATTGCGGATGAATTCGAATTAACAAAATGCTTCTACCCCACGAGACAGGCCAGACTCCGCTTACCAAATGGATCGACCTCCAGTAATCTGCAGTTAGGGATTCTGGGGAAACGATTACTTTATATACAAGTTTATGAAGCTTACTTGACATTGTTCAAAAGATCTGCCAGTGATGTATGTGGATATGATTTTAGTTATCGCTCCAAGATGAACAACATGAGCAACGCAAAGCGGAGACCTGCGACAGTTATACGCAGGCATCTCAAACAGATAAGTTTGATTCATCTCGCAAGACTCCCGATTCCCGATAATCGGATTCCTTTGAGAGTGCAATCCGCTTATGATCAAAAATGTTTTAACGCTATAATTGGATATGTGTCTCTCACTAATAATGAAAATGAAGTTGTCCGGTTCCTGAAAAAAATGATAGCTGAAAAGTTGATCAACACTGTTCTACTGCGATGAACTCAGGTACATATTGTAGAATTCACGTAAATGTTATTTATTCATGACAAAATACATTATAATGACTATCACAAATAAAGAGAAGCAGCGAACACAATATCCCTTTTAATCAATTCTTGAGCTTGGCTCATTTTCATGTGTAGGTTGGCATTACCAATGATGATAGATGCTGTTTTCACTTGTCGGCATATTTCATCTAGCCAAGTAATGACTCTAACTACTGTTCCTTCAGCCTCTACGCTTATATCCATAATCTCTTTGAAAGAAAGTCCCCGAGCCCATTCGTAAACAACGTTCATCATGGCAAATCTCTTCTTTTCCAAAAATTCGGCCTCCTCCTGAGTCAAAGGTACCTGGTGGTTGACAATCACTTCAAGCATATGACTGTAAATTTCTTCGATTCTCTGTTTCCCTCTTGCCAGTCTGGGAGTGGCAATAGGAGGTTCCTCTTCCCTGGTGCGTCCCTCATAAACAAATGCAGAAAGCAAAGCCACAATTTCCTCTGGTTCAAAGTCGCCGAGGAAATTGTCCAAGATTAGTTCGGTTATCACTAATTCGTAACCAGAATTGATTTCACAAGCAACTCTCCCCTTCAACAAAACATTATTGTTTTGATCAATGAAACCGGCATCTCTTAATACTGCCAATCTCTTCTCATAATCTGGCAGTAAGTTCAAATTTTGGTCTGACATTAGGTGGTACAAATTTTTGATTTCTCTTTGAATCATGAAAGCATTGTACTTTGGCAGGAAGTGTTCAGCCAAATCGGGACAATTTAGAGCATGGAATGAAGAAAGTTCCTTTTGAATATTATTCCTTTCCAAAATGCATTGATGAACTTTCAAACTACCTTGCTTTTCTGAAGTGCTTTCTCTGAACTTCTGAGCAATTTTCACAATGAGTCTCACTTCTTCGTCAAATTTTTTTAAGGCCGTTGGGTCCTTGCCCATAATATCCACGAAAGAAACCTTGATGGAATACGCAGTAGTCAACTCTATGGAGGTCATAGATATTTCCTCCATGAAGAAATCGATGCTCTCGAATTTCCCAAAGTTTCTCTTTGTGTATGCATGCATATTTGTCAAATATGGTAAATGGTTAGGTTCGCCAGACTTTAAAGTGTTGGGTTGCGTGAACGTCATGACAATGACAGATGATTTTTTCATGTGGACACGGAACACAAATCCTAGCTTCAAGTTATCATCTTGATCTCTGAACAAAAGAAGACGTCCCATCCTCAACACATGGAAGATCTTATCAGTTTTCCCAAGCTCCTCCATCATTTTTTCAGTGCACTCTTTTAATTGGATGGAAGAATTCAAAAATTGATCCAAATCCTGCTTGCAGTAGGGGCAATCATCATACGTCTTGATCTCTTCCAGTTTTTCTTTTAATTCTTTGATTTTTTTCTCGTGTTCAGGCAATAACGTTTGCTTGGAGTTTTCACTAAACGAGTATTTGATCATCTCTTCAACTTTCAAGGCTTCTATCCTCAGTAAATTCAAAATCATGTTGTAGGTCAATCTGAACTGCGATTCCAACTTGGTGGGAACCCCCATTGTGACTTCTTTGAAGGATGCAGTTGGAAGGGGATCTGTGTAGGTCATTACAATGACGGTACCGGTCTTGTCAAGACCCCTACGCCCCGCTCTACCTGCCATCTGAGTGAATTCTCCCGGATTCAGATGCCTCAATCCGGAACCGTCGTGCTTCTCGATTTCGCTGAATACAACGGTCCTTGTAGGCAGATTAAGACCCATGGCAAAAGTCTCAGTCGCGAACAACACCCTTACGAGGCCCTTGGCGAAAACCATCTCAATGAGTTCTTTCACAATCGGTAGAAGCCCACCATGATGTACCGCAATACCACGTTCCAACAAGGATCTGATTTTAATGATTTGCGGCAGTTCTCTATCCTCCTTTTTCAATCTAGTGACAGAATTTTCAATAAACATGTGAATCTGGGATCTTTCTCTACCGACACAGAAGTTGACACCTTCCAACCAGTCGGCATACTCTTCGCAACGTTTTTTGCTAAAAACGAAGATGACAGCAGGCAGCAAATCTTTTGATCTCAGATAGTTGACAAGCTCCGGCCAAGTCTTTTTGTTGGGGCCGGAGCGCTTGAAGAATTTGCTCTTGTTAGATCCCAAGGCGCCGGCTCCACGAGAACCTCCTCTACCACCTCGAGTGACACCTCCACCGCGAGCGCCCCCACGACCGCCGCCGCGAGCGCCTCCACGGCCACCACGACTGGCTGTAGACTTGCCACCGCTTCCTTTGTCGCCACCATTCTGAGCGGGCTTACCGTCCAGTAACTCCTTGTGTTTCTTGAAATTCACTTCCAAAAAGACTTTATTTGGGTTGATTACCGGTATTAATTCATTTTTAGTCCAAAGGTTAATCTCCAGCGGGACAGGTCTCTTGGGAGTAGAGATGACATAGATATTCTTTTGCTTTGTTCTGCCAATCCAGTTGGCAAACTCAAAGGTGTTAGGCACGGTAGCCGATAACAAGATGAATTTGACATGCTGGGGCAACATAATGATGACTTCTTCCCACACAACACCACGGTCCTGGTCGTTGACGTAGTGCACTTCATCAAAGATGACAAATTCCACGTCACGAATCAGATCTGCGCCCCTGTAGAGCATGGACCTCAGAATCTCAGTTGTCATGATGAGACAACCGGCCTCTGGGTTGATCTGCACATCACCGGTGATCAAACCAACACCAACATCCTCAAATGTTTCGTTGAAATCACGGAATTTTTGATTCGAAAGTGCCTTGATGGGGGAAGTGTAGATTGTCTTGGTCATGTTGCGCTTAGCCATCGCAATGGCATATTCTGCCACAACGGTCTTACCAGCAGAAGTGTGCGCCGCCACAAACACAGAATCACCTTGCTCCAAATGGTACACGGCCTCCTTCTGGAAAGTATCGAGCTCGAAGGGCCACGTTCTCGCTGGGTTCGGTATTAGTTCTTCGAAATTGTCAATCTTGTGGTTCAAATCGACCACATGAGCCCACTCCTTGGGTCTCAGGGCCCCCTTCGACTTGACCACATTACGGGCAAAATCTATACCCATGGGCAGTAAATCGTCGATATCCACGTTGCTGCCCTCGGCAATGGCAGTAGCACCAGCGCGAAGATCCTCGGTTTCACCGAGAATCTCCCTAGCGGTGGACTTTTCCACACAATCCTCTTGCTGTCTCTGGCGTTCTTCAAACTCCCGTTGCACGTCCAGTTCGTTATCTTCCTGATCGAGTCTCTGCAACTCGTCTATTCCGTCCTGTTGGGACTCCGCGAAGGCGTGCGAAGGTTCAATGCCCCTTTCAAACCCTCGGGGCACGTCAAAGAGGCCCTGGTCGTCCTTATGCAACAGTTTCGTGGCAGCGGCAACAGACGAAGTGCCCTGAGTGATCTGCACGGCGGCCATGGAGACACCGCCGGGCATGAAGGGAAGCTGCGTCGTGGAGCCACGCACAGAACTGGCATGGGTGTTGACCTCGCGGTTCAAAGACAGTGAATTGGCAGCATTTGCATGGGCCACCTCCTTGAGATCCACCCCTTCCTCATACGTATCCACGTGACCGGCTATACCCTTGCGCTTCAAATGGAACGAAGTCTTGTTCACAGGGTCTGGCACGCTCAAAAAATCTCTGTAGTCAGTCTCCCGAGTCTGGGGCACCTGCTGGACGACATCTAACAGGCTCCAGGGCAGTATGTAGCTCGGTTGGAGGAACCTCTCCTGTATGTCCTGGTCGCTGTGCGGCGGATCGATTCGACTCAATCTGTCCTCGAAAAGCTCAACATCATCGTCTGCTGTGACCTCTCTAATGGCTCCGTAGAGCTCGGCAACATCTAAACCCATCAGCAGCTGTGTGGATGCGCCTCTGCAAGTAACGCTTCTCTCCGGTCACTCTTCCGCTAGGGTTCTCGGGCCTTTGAAGTAATAATTATTTAAAAACACAATTCGTAGATAGTGACGTTATATGGTCCTGGATTCTAATATTAAATAGTGTTACAATGCCAATCGGAGAGGGGGGATGGGGGTGCGAACTCACTCTTCCTCACTTTCGCTGCTTGCATCGTCGTCCGAGGACGAGGACGACGAGAAGTTGTGTGCACCCTGCGCGGCAGTCGGAGACCCGTTCGAGCTGAGCGGTGAGGCCCCGTCCAGCAGCGCGAGCTTGTTCTTTATCTTTTCTATCTGCCTGTTCTGCTCCTCCTGGCTGAGGGCCTTGGACCGCCTCTTTTTGGAGATACCGCCAGCAGCGGCACTCGTGGGCGAGAGCGCGGGCCCGTCTATGCCGTTGGTGACACCTTCGTAGCTGGTGTGTGCGGCGCTGCCGTTGTCAAACTCCCTGAAGAAAGTGTTGTAGATAGTGAGGATCGTGTTGTTGTCGAGCGTATCGAGGTCCAGCTCCACCTCTTCGTCCTCCTGAAGCAGCGGCATGGATTTTTTGATGATCCCGATAACTTTTTCGAGCTTGGCCGCCGACAGGTCGTTGATGTGCTCCGTGATGATGCGCTTCATGTCGTAAGTGACCACAGTCTTGAGCTT
Source organism: Zygosaccharomyces kombuchaensis (assembly GCA_003705955.2). Classification (NCBI taxonomy): domain Eukaryota; kingdom Fungi; phylum Ascomycota; class Saccharomycetes; order Saccharomycetales; family Saccharomycetaceae; genus Zygosaccharomyces; species Zygosaccharomyces kombuchaensis. The sequence continues at coordinate 72,539 of PPJZ02000003.1, forward strand.
CTTGCGGCGCTTGCCGCCCGGGCCCAGGCCACCACCACCACCGCTGCCGGCGGGCCCGCCGGCCCCACCGCCTGCGCCGCCTGCCCCGTGGGCATCTCTCCTCTTGCTGGACCGCCTGCCACCCCGGTGTCTGCGGGACCCACGCGCCAGTCGCCTCTCCTTCCTGATCCTATCGAGCTCCTGCCTCTTCAACTGCTGCAGCTCCACTTTCATCCTCACCAACTGCTCCTCCAAGTACTGGATGGCAGGGTTCGTGATGGAGGTCTCGTCGATCTCGGACTCGGACTCCGAGAACTCGGACTCGAGCATCGCGCCGTCCCCAGAGACGTACCCGTTCTCTCTGTCGCTTTCCGAATCACTCTCCACCACCATGGGCCTCTCGGCCCACTTGCTGTTGAAGACGTCTTCGAGCCGGTGGCCCATCATGTTGACGATCGTCCCCTCCGGGTTGAAAGTGTAGCAATTTTGGAACACAAGCCTTACGTCTCTCTCCAACTCCTCCAGCGTCTGGTACTTCCAGTTATTCAAATTGGACCCCACCGTGCCCAGATCCATCGGTTCCTTCACGTAGTCGAAATAAGTCGGGCAGTTCAACGCCACGGGGTCCACAGGCTCCAGGAACGGGTAGTTGAAAGAGGCGTACTTCTTGGACATCAGATCTTTGACCACCTGTTGGCAGAACTTCATCGCCCGCTGCAACTTCTTGGATTTGGGTTTCCTCGTCTCGTATGGATATATGTCTTTGCTCTTTGGCGGGTGAATCTCCCGCTTGGGCCTCCCGTTGTGCGTCTGAGCCCTTCTGATCACAACGGGCACATCTTCCTCGACGCCCGACGCGCTGGTTTTTCTTCTGCGCGACTGCTTTACCGGAGGGGCATCTCTGGCAGGCATGTTCAGCATGTGCTTCTCGAATGCGGCCTGGATGTTGCGTGCCATCTGCGATATAACCGCCTGGGGCCCGTTGAACCGGATACAGTTTTCGACCATCAGGTTGAAGTCCTCGGTCACCTGTTCCGGCGTTTCGAACGCACTGGCGCTCAATTTACGTTCTATTGTGGAGAGGTCCATCGGTCTCTTGATGTAGTTGAAGTAGAAAGGTATGTTGAGAGCCACGGGATTTACGGGTCTTAGGAACGGTCTAGCGTCTTTGAGTCGTTTGACCGCCTTGATAGTCATGAGCGCGTGCTTTTGCTGGTGTTTGGGGAGGGGGTTTTCTGGAAGGTTGTCCATGTCCGGTTCGGGGGGTGGCGGTGGCGCGGGTACCATCCCGGACGTGTCCGTGCCCGGCGCCTGCGCGTGCGACGCGTGAGCGCGCGACGCGTCGTCGACGACGTCGTCGACGCCGCCGCCGTCGTCCTCGGTGGGCGACGCGTGCGGCGACACGGACGCGTGAGCATTCGCACCGTTACCCGGCTCACCGTTCGCGACCACCGTCGGCACCGCCCCGCCGTGCCCGTTTGTGCCCCCAACCGCCACCGCCGTGTCCGGCCGCATCTCCATCTGTCTGCCCGGCGCCGTGTCGGTCATTGTTGTGCGAAAAGCGCGATTTTCTCTCACTGTGCTCGTGACTCTTTTCGCTGAAGTTCGGTGACCTTCCTTTTTCCAACTTCGTGCGTCAGTGCCGAAGTACGGGGCTCAATGGTTCCCCTGGAAAACCTCCACTTCTTAAATACTTTGCGCGCCCAACGCGCCGGCGCGCGAGACAAGAGAACAAGCGGTGACAGGCGGAACGCGACACGTCAACTGGTTTGCGCCTGCGCGAATCGCTGTGTACGACGGAGGCTAAAATGCCGACACCCGACCACCTCAACGCACATGCCAGAGCATAATGGTAGCGTCAGCGAGCGTTGTGTTGGTGAGCAGCAAGAGAAGAGATGAGCGAAGTGCCATGCTACGCCAAGCTGCTGTGAGCTTTGCGAGTGGTAGCAGTCTTGCAAAAACAAAAAAAAACAAAAAAAAACCCTGCCTGTGCTTTTTCTCCCTGACCGCGCCTCCCGGCCCCTCTCTTTCGGCCCCCCCCCCTGGTGAGAACCGCGGGTGTGTAGAAGTATTGCTTGAAGCAACACTGTGTGACCCTTTGGGGTACGCTCGTTAAGAGTGAGCCGCGGGGGCAACGACGTTGCGCGGGATAACGCAAGTGAGCGCTGGCGGCTCAGGAAGGGTGGAGGATAATATTCGGGATCACGACGTGTACGTTGGACGGGTATGGAGTTGGGCACGTGACGGTGAAGAAAGAGGAAGTGTAGTGATTTTGCCACCAACGGAGGGTTTTGCCGGCCTTGCCGGTCTTAGCGCACCAGCGTAAATCTGGATACGTTCTCTCTGGCGTGCTTCCCCTGGCGAAGTGATATGGTGTAGCGTGTGTCGCGTGTGACCGTGAGTTCTGTTAATTCGGTTATTGGGCGTCGTCTTCGGTTGTGTGTCACTTCGCACGTTGTCCCCTAACCCCTTCAGCATGAAATTTCAAGATTTCAGCCAGGGCTAACGCCATCTCCACCTCAGTGAACAGTAGCATTTAGCCCCAGCACCGGTTGGCATACGAATTGAATTACTACACTGACACCCCCCCGCAATGTCTATTTATTACAGAATGGTGTTTGGAGTGCTGGTGACGGAAGTCATCATCTTCTCCATCCTGGCGCTCCCACTGCCCACCAAGATCCGCAAACCTCTCACATTGGTTCTCATCCGCCCCTTCCTCAATGACGTGGTTCAAGTATCGATCAAATGCATGCTAGCGTTTGTTGCGCTGCTATTCGTGGACTCCGTCAACCGTGTATACACGGTGGAGCAAGAGCTCGAGTCCGTCAACCCCGCCGGTTCATTCTCCTCCAATAGAATGGAGGTGCTCTCTAGGAAATTTTTCGCGCAGCGGAACATGTATTTGACAGGCATTACGCTGTTTCTGACGTTTGTGGTGGTGCGCACTTTCAACTTGGTGCGTGAGCTGCTGCAGCTCAAGGACCGTTACCAGATGATCTCTCCAGATTACGACACTTCGGCTGAGGAAAAGCGCAACGCTGATTTGAAAAAGCAGCTTGAAACCCAGATAGCCGAGCGTGACGCGGAGATCGAGCGGTTGAAAGAGAAGGCCGCGGCCTTGCAGAAAGATATCTAATTTAAATATACAGGGTTTACTAATCTTACATTCTTCTTCAGTGTCTTCAGTAGGAACTGCTCTTATGCTTGGGGGTAAATGCAAACGATGCCTCAGCTTTGCCCAGGAACAGTTCGCTTAGCTTGATCCAGTCGGAGGAATCGGGACTGCCCAGCAGGGTCTCCATTTCGTCACGCCCCCTCCAATTGGGTGGACGTTCGTTCAATTTCACAGGATACCTCTCGCAGATGCCCATGGGGACGTAACGGTGGAAGAACGACATGAATTCGCAAAAGAATCTGCGGCTCTGTGCGACACCGTATTCATCGGTCCCCCAATGCTCGAGGGCAAACTGCACGTAGTCTTTCAGTATATCCAACCTTTCGGTCGAAGACTTGTCCAAATGCTGTTGGGCATCCACCTCTTCGAAGATCCAAGGTTTGATCAGCGCGCCTCGGGCGACCATGACACTGTCGACGGCATCGCTGCGGTTGACGTGGGCGTACCAGTCCTCGAAATTGTTCACGTCGCCGTTGCCGACGAATTGCACGCGTTGGCACCTTTCCCGGCCTTCCTTGTCGTATTCAGACTCGCACTCGCGCAACTGTTCAGCGACCCTTACGATGTAGTCCCAATCCGCGTTGCGCGTGTAGCGCTGAGCTCTGGAGCGGCCGTGCAGCGTCAAGGCGGCAACGTCGGTCTCGTTGACCAGTCGGCGGGCCAAGAGGCCGGCCACTGGGTGGCCGTCCTTGGTACCGGTGCGGATCTTGACACTGATGGGTGTCTCTCCAGATACGTAGCTCATCGCGTTGAGACAGCGGATCATACGAGCTGGGTTGTCCAAAAGGGCACTGCCTGAGCCCTGACGGTACAACAAATCGATGGGGCACCCGCAGTTCAAATTGATCTCGCTGACTTGAGAGCAGTGGGTGGCCAATGCCTCAGTGGCCTTGGCCGCTTGCCAAGCCTTGGCACAGGCAATCTGTACACCGAAGCCGGGGTATTCGGTGCAGTGGGCCTTTGGTAGCGCCCACTCGGAGTTAGTACCTTGTATCAGTGGAACTGCTAGCGCCATCTCCGAGTATGTGACGTCGGCGCCCAACTTACGCATCAACCTTCTGTAGGGCAAGTTACCCACTGTGGTCAGAGGTGACACGATCTTTTTACCGTGCAAGTCTAATTTTTTCTTTTCACTAGCAAAATACCGTGTGTCCTTGTATTGGTTGTACAACTCACGTTGGCGATCCCTGTGGCTTTGTTCCTCCTGCTCCCTTTGAACAACCTGTGGAGCCCTAGGTTCATCGCTCTTGGGTTTTTCCTCTGGCGACTTGTCCTGTGCTGCACCATGTTGCAGTGCCCCAATGATCTCCAAGACCTCTTCACTTTTGGTAAAGGGGAACCGCTTCTTGACAAGATCCACTTTCTTATCTGGTGCAATGTGATTCACCTCATGGTTTGCCTCGTATAGCTTGGATCTGGTTTCGGAATCCAGTTGAACCAGTTGCAGCGTTTCGCGATTCAGATGCGAGCTCAGGAATCGGCATTTAAATCCCATGGGGCAGAAGCCCAACGCCTTGAAGACTGGACATTCGGTAAAATATTTCGAATCGACTTCTGGCTTCTTTGTCGAAATGTACAATTGCACGTCATGGACAAACCTACAGTTGTTACCGAAGGGACAAGGTTCACTTCCCCTGGATTCAGGACTTCCTTGGATGTATTTGGGACAGAGGGCATTCTGCTCCTTAACTTGGCGATTATCCCTGTTCTTGTTCTGACCGCGCTTCTTCTTATTCTTGCCCTTATTCTTGCCACTCTCTGCCATCAGACGATCACTGGGTTGCTCTTCCGTATCGACTTCTGCGGCCCTAGCATTCGAATTGGTGGAGGGAACGATAAACTCCGGTTTAACATGCGCAATCCCTTTGCTAGTGGTATCTAAACGTTTTGGTTGCGGTAACTGAGCTTCTGGAGCTTCCTGGGACTCAATAGTCCTTTTTTCCGTGCTCATCAGGATACGATTTGGACAAGATCTGGGATACAATGACTCAAGATGAGATGAGATGAGATGAGATGAGCTTGAAATTTTTCAGCGGTGGTCTTTTTTTTTTTTAAGGCATTGTCCGGTGTTTACAATGACTGCCGGTGTTTGTCCGAGCCATATATTATTCACAAGATCCTTATACTAAACAATGGGAGAGCATTAGAAAAAAATTGCATGATTTGCTTTATAAACTTGGTAGTCCATTTTGCAAGCTGGCCGGTACCTTTCTTAAAATTTAAAAATTAGTCAATAATTCTGGCAAGGGACAACTAGCTGTTGTAATTAAAAGTGCAGACCAAATACCTAGTTTGAATGATCCCCACGGCGATCGGAAAGTCATTTTTTCTTTCTTTTAACGGCAGATTATTATCAAGTTTGGCATTATAAAGTTTCATTTGGTATGACGCACTAGATCCTCTTCAACTCTATGTACATCTATAGAATGCAAAAATTTCGTGAAAGACTAAGATTGATCCTTTTCATTCTAAATTGTACTGAACTTAATAGTTTGAAGCCACAAGCAAGACGGACGGGTGATTATCCTCACGCCTTATCATACTCAATTCAGGGAACAATAAAAAAAATTTAGCAATTATTTTATTTTGTATTTCTGGAACAGATCATTATTTCATCAATGACCGTTAACCATCAGTCTGATACGTGGGCATCCTCCTCGGATATTTAATCTCATGCAGTAAAATCACAGGAAAAACCGCAATAATTCTTAAACCTCTGTATTGAAATTATTAAAAAATGGACGCTCCCTCATTATCCCCACCAAAATTTTTCAAAGACTATACTGGTAGTAATGCTGGAGTAATACGAAGATATACTATGCTACTCTTCAGCCTTTTGCCCTTCTCTCTCGGACCGGTGCACGGATTGTCTCGGGAACCTTGGGATTAAAGCAGGGGATAACAAGAAACTGACCAGATTCAAGCAGTATAAACAACTAGAAATATTGTCCCTTCAACAATTCGTTACATCCACCAAAGAACTTGCGCTAACGACCGTATATTTCACCTACAACTCTTTCCGGAGTCTCCAGGGTAGATATTTGGTCACGTTTTACGGTGATTTAAGGTGTCGAACCACGGATCCCATCAAGCACATATTGAACTACAACACATCCGCAGATTCGTAAGCAAGCCAGAAATAGACTACTTGCAGCTACCATAGAGCGACCGGTGCACCAGATACAGCTCGAAGCAGGATGGACTTTTCATCTATTGCTCTCACCGATACTCCTACAAACCCTGGTGAGCCCCTGTCCCATTCACCAACGTACACTGCACCGGCAGTTACTGGTGCAGTTACGCCGGGGATGCCTATGGGCCTACCTTCTGTCGCTGCTGATGATCCACTGGATGATCCCCTGGATGAGGGACACATGTTTGGGACGGGCCGCAGCGCGGCCATGGGCCCGCAAGGAATGGCCAAGTTGAGACGTGATTCCATTGCTCATTCTCAGGGCATGGGCGGTGTCTCTTGGGGGTCCCTCACGATTGGATCATGGCTGAGGGACGAAGTCATGTTCCATGCCACGCTCAAAAACTCCCGATCTAACAGCGTCTCTAAGACCACGGTTCACCTGTACCCTCAATCTCAGGGCAGCACGAGAAGGCCATCTCACTCTGTATCATTCACGGCTGCCGGATCGCCGCCAGTGGCCTATAATGCGTATTTGCCCAATTTGGAGAAGCAGTACTGCAAGGATTACTCCTGCTGCGGCCTGTCGTTGCCGGGATTGCACGACCTGCTTAGGCACTATGAGGAAGCACACATTGCAACGTCTCCAGGATCCAGTACTGCGGTGCCGGGTACCACAGGGCCATTATCCAAGAAACGGTTGTACCGTCAACAGACACATTCCGATGCTTCCATACCGCGACAGCACATGCAGCAGCAGCAGCAGCAGCAGCAGCAGCAGCAGCAACAGCAGCAGTTCCGTAAATTGACACCTGCACAACAATCAAACCCACATCAGCAACAGCAGCAGCAGCATATAATACAGCAACAACTCAGCCCACGAGCTACAGTGGCTGGTACAGCAACTGGCTGTAGAGCCAGCAATTCTCCACCACCGCTAGCGGGAGCTACATCTGCGGGGTCTGAACCGTCTCAAGGCCCTCAAATTCATTTAAATGGTAGTCTTGTAGATGCCGTTTCGACTAATGACGTGTTTTTACAGGCAGGCTCCAATGGTACTGGGATTCACCCTCCAAGAAATCCTGGCACCCGGCAACGGCATGAGCCTATGCAGCAACAACATCATCACAACCAACCAACAAACGTGATCCAGCAGAGTAACGCGAATCATAAGGGCAAAATACCACTGACTCCACAACACTCTTTCAACACGTATTCTTTACAGAGCGGCAAGCACCCGCGCCAGGGCGGTGGTAGCACCAGTAGTAATACCAACTACATCACACATTCCCCCTCCAATGGTTTTCCTACCAGCAACAGCAATCACAGCGGTACTAGCGGCACCAGCCATAACAATAATAATAAGAATCACAGCCGCAAGATCCCTTCAAAATTTTCCACTAATATCTCCACAGGGTTGGAATTGGACTTTATGGATGAAGACATGGTTGGTTCGGACGTAGAGGAGGCAGATTCTGCAGCTTTCATGCGATTGACCAGTGGTTCGCCTCACTCAACGATACCTTTGCCTACACAGCCGTCATCGTCTGCGTCTTCCAGATTCCCCTCCATGGGGCTCACTGCTTCGGTACACCATCCAACTCCACCTACTTCCACTGCAGGCCTGCCGGGATCGCTAATGAATGTCCCAGACGCGGTGCATGGGGTCGGAGTGGATGAAGACGACGATGATGATGATGATGAAGACGACGATGAAGACGACGACATGGCTGGCGGTGCATCCAATGGCCGAACCAAAGTCATGCAAAATAACTTCCACAGACAAGAAGGTTATATTGACGATCCAGCTAGAAGGCTTTACGTGATGGATCACGAGGAACATAAACCATTTAAATGTCCCGTAATCGGATGCGACAAGACCTACAAAAATCAAAACGGTCTCAAGTATCACAAATTACACGGTCATCAGAATCAAAAGTTGCATGAAAATCCAGACGGCACTTTTAGTATAATAGATCCAGAATCTAACGAACCTTACCCTGACGGTATGGGGTATGAGAAGGACAAACCGTACCGCTGTGAAGTTTGCGGTAAACGCTACAAGAATTTGAACGGGCTCAAATACCATAGAGGGCATTCTACCCATTGAAGCACTCGTTATTTCCTTCCTTTTGTGTAGATGTGTGTTTGTGTGTATTTATATATAGATTGTACTTTTTATCCTTGAATAACTTTGTATAGTGAGTGTCCCTAACCCACCGCTTAAAATTGGTCTTTTTTTGCAAAACATAAATCTTGAAAGAATTTCCACATTGAATGGGGTGAAGGAGATATGAGAATCAATATATCACTTTTTTTAAAGCTGTTCAAATGGTCAGTAAGTGTCTCAACACTTCTACTTGTTAAGCTCTTTGTTATATTCCCATTGGCAGGATTATTGTTCAACGATTTATATTTGAGACTGCTCCCTGCAGATTCTTCACAGTGGGCCCCAATATCGACATTCCATGAGCAAGATGGGGGTTTCAAATTTGTTCAGGGAATTAAGAGAATTGGAGTGGACTACGAGTTACCCAAGACGATAGATAATGGAATTTCGCAACCCATCTATTTAAGAGATCACATTATGTATAAAATGGATCTCAACCTACAATTTTACTGTATTCACAACTGGGAAAGTACTCCCCAAAGCAACGTCGTACAATTCAAAGTAGAAATTTATGATGGATTTGATAAATTGTTTGGCCGCAATATTCCAATTGTTTGTTTGGGAGAGGAGTTACCTCTAGCCTTGGGCGAATCTTCGATGAAATATGGAACCTCGCGGTCAGAATTATACCGCAAGGAATGGCTAAATCAACTGGAATTAGATGATAAAGTTGATATTGGCTCCAATGTTGAATCACTGTCTGTAAAATTCGAGACAAAGCAACCTGCCCAACTGATTTTGGACCCCGAATCTGGGCTCAGATTCAGAATGCGTTTCCCTCAGGGGTTAATAAATTTCATGCAGCGCTGGCGCAAGACTTCTTATGTAGTGGGTATCGCTGCCTTTGACCTAGCGATAACCACTTTATTTGGCATTACAACATTGGTGACCTTTACCATAATTTCCAAAAAATTGTCAAACGACAACCTCAAGACCCAATGATTTGCGAAACTCTATAATTACATATCAAGAGTCTTAAAGATTCTAATGCTAATTTGAGTTCCAAGCGTTCGAATTCTTTTTTAATTTTTTGTTTTCGATCAGTCGCCGGAAATATTAATCATGTTGTTGTGAGAGGGAGGGCGAATTTCAAATTCCATGAATATCGAATCATGATCTAAAAAATTGAAATAGTCGTAATACTCTTCCACCGTTTTGTTGAACATCCTTACAATTTTGGATAATTTGTCAAGCCTAGTTTTCGAAAACATGTGTTTATTATGCCTTAATGCCCTACGACGTGCTGCAATTATTTGTTCATCAAATTCCTCTAATCCCTGTAGTACAGCATTTTCCTCGGTCCTCACGTCTTCTTCACCAAACGCAAATTTTTGGAAACGGGTCAAAAAATCAGAGTCTCCTGTGGAGATTTCACTATCCTCCGAATTTTGCACGCCAAAAAACTTGCAATTCGGCTTAGGGAGAGTGGGATCATTACTATAGGAAGACAACAAAGTGGATTCGTTAGAGTTCTGTTTACCGTCCTGCGATTGCGAACATTCAAATGAAGACTCACTCAAATAATCCATCCCAAAAGAATCATTGTTCAACTCATCTATTACAAAGTCAACTGCATTGTCTTGAGTGGATGGCGACACGGGGATTGGCAATGGTTTATTGTAAGTCTTCGCCGTAACAACCCCCCAATTGGTATTCGCACGTTCAACCTTCCTCCCCATCGGTTCCGAGCGTGTAACCATAACTTGGAAAACGGTCGAGATATTACCGCTGCCAGTGACTAAATTTGAATATTTTAACTCAGCGGGAGCTAAAAGTTTTTTCTTTTTTTGGTTATCTCGGGAGACTCCATTGGTACCAACCTCTTTCCCACTTGACGCACTGGAACCAGTTGTGGAGGTCGGATCATTCACATTGGAAACTTGAGTCTCCGACGGGTTTGTCACCCTAGTTCCAACTGACGACACGTTAGAATACATCGATAGCATTTCGGTAGACTCTGAGAGTGATAGACTCTCATCACTGCCGAGATATCTTCCTTTTTCACTCTTTACATTAGTTCCATCTTCCGACTGAAGGTGAGTTTGATATTGAGTGTCAGAAGGTGAAGGAGCGCCACAAGACAGGCTTTGGTTTTGAGTTTTGGACAATTTTGAAAACCAAGAATTTATTGTAGTAGAAAAAGAGCCGGCCTTTTTCGCTGAAGATATCTTGGATTGTCCTTCAGATTTAACTGTCTGGGAACCGGAGGATGCGGAGCTTACTGCAGGTAATGAGTTTTGCTCTTTCCTCTTTTTTTCGGCCATTAAAAGAGCTGCTTTAGTTACCATCTCATCAAAAACATCGTAAGGGTATCTTCCATTCTTTAATATCAGCGATGGCCTGACATTAGCGACGCTGATCACAGAGGGGAAATTTTTATTTTTTTCACCAGGTTTAAAGTGCGAATTCTTTTCGGCCCTGTAAATAAGATCTTCCTCCTTTAAAGCTTTGTTGGGAGTCAAAAAAAGCCTTTTTGAACCGTAGAAGTAAAGGTCACCTTCTTTATCCCTTGTAGGTTCCTCTTTGATCTTGTATTTAATTACTAACATCTCAGCATAAAAGGTTTGAAATTTGATTTTCAATTGTTCTTTCAAGCAGTTGTCGTTTCCAGGAACTATACGGAAGACCAATAGTTTCAAAAACATGACTCGGACCAGTTGAAAATCGCTGTCCACCGTCAAAGAATCCCAATACTCGTTGATCAATTGGCCAGCCAGCGTGGATTTCAATTCTGAGGGTATGTGAGGCCAGGTGTTAAAAAGGAAGAGCAATGCTATAGTTTGTGAACTATTATTCAAAGTTTGCAACATGGCGGAAACGCCGGCAAACCATATATCCCAATGCAAAAATTGGACCGCGGGAAGAGATCTGTACTGGAAAATGATGAACTGAAAAATTTTGTTGTAGATGACGTTGGCAAAGCCGGAATCATGCGCTGGAATTTTAGAGATATAACGAAGTTGCGAAGAATCATGCAATGAAAGTAATACAAGTAGGTTTGGATCTTTCTCAAGACAGCCGGAAAGGCTCCTTAAACATTCCCATACACGTAAAATTCTGAAATTGCTGAACAAAAAATCATTCAACGTCTCGGTGGTAATCATAGTATTTTCGTGAGCGTTAGCAGCTGCTATATTGCTCAAGACTAGGTTATTACCAGGGTTAGATTTGGTAGGTCCAGGACTCATGCCGTTGTTTGATTGTAAAAATTTCGCAAACCTGCCGAGATCTATCCTCAGAAACCCACAGGTAGCATAAGACATGAGCACAACGGCACCTGGGATCTGGGATAAATTTGGTTTTAATTCCAGTCCGCCATCCTCAAGGAAAGCGAGGAACCGAAGTGCGATGTACCAGTAGTGCCAATAGAAGGCCATAAAGATGAAATCGTTCTTCATGTAACTAATGACAATCTTGAAAAATTTCGTATCTCTATTCTCCAAAGTTTCGGGGTTTATACGATCCTCTTGATTTTCTGCTGACCCAAACGCCCTTCTCTTCCAAAGAAACACAGAATTGCCTGGTCTATAGTTTAAATTAGGCTTCAGTGTCAATAGCAACTGGGTATCGTAGTGGAAGTCGTCTGGCAGGTAGAAAAAAGCATATGCGTTCAATTTTCCCAAAAACGATCGAAGGAGTGACGTGTAAGTGCCGAGGAAATGCAGAAAAGGCCGATTTGAATAATATGACTGCTGCGGTCGGTGATTCTGCTGCTGCTGCTGCTGCTGCTGCTGCTGCTGCTGCTGTTCCCTGGTGTGTTTTGAGTTTAAAATGAGCCTGTTAGTCACGTAATGGATTGTCAAAAGGACGTGATGCGAGTAGATCTCCGTATCTTTACAACTGTGCATCGGCAGCACCATCAGTGCAGATAGGAGCCTACTCATGCACTCCAGGGACACGGAAATGCTTTCGATACCGAGCAATGGGTCCGGGAAAATGGTTTCCTCCACAGGCTTATTTCCCTGCACTAAATCGCTATTCAGAAAATTCAAGAGTGTCACCCACCACTGAATTAGTACCTCCCTGTGCGTGGGAGCCTCACCTTGCAACTGCAATTGCCTCAAATAAGACAGAAACCTCAATCTCAGGTAATTGGCCACACTTTTGGAATCGACTTTTAGGTGTCCAGCCCCGCTATCAATCTGTGAATCATTACCTACCAACTGTATAAAGCCATTCAGTGCTTGAAATAGCCGCACATCTGACCCATAATCTGTCTCTCCCACCTTCTCCATGGTAACTATTCAGCCCCCAAAAGATTCTTTACCCAACTAAACAACGAGAAATCTTGAGATCCTCGTTTAAAGCTGCTATCAAACCAGAGGAAATAAACCACAAGGTTATTTAAACAATTTCACACCTCGAATTAACCTCAGAGCAGCCAAACAGTTTTCAATGGAATTTCTTAACCGCCTGCTACTGAATGCGTTTCAGGCTTAGAGAATTGAAGGGCTCTGTTTAATGAAAACAACCATGTAGGTCACTATTGACGATCAATACGTAAATAACGTCAATGGTGACAAATGCCCATAATTTTGCTTGTCAGAAAGAAAAGACCAAAGGAAGATTAAAAGCTGAACTTTTAAACTGCGTTGGTGTTTGAGATATGGAGGTGTATTGGCACTCAAAGGAGGGATTTGAAGGTTGTTGGGGTTGATTTTTGACAGGATTGGAGCGTGCCAAAAAGGCTATGAGAGACGAGATGTCGATTGGACCCGCTGCTAAAAAGGCAAAGCTAGAATTGACGAGCTGTGATGAACCGTTGAGTCAAAAAGATGTGATAGCGTTCCAGAAGGAAGCACTGTTTCGGTGCCTACAGCAGAAGCGGGTTGGTTTGGAGTCGCTGCAGGTGCAATACGAGTTGTCAAAACGGCAGTGTGTGGACGTCACCAGAAAATTGGCAAATTTGATGGCTCTGGTGGTGACGCTAGCGAGGTTTCTGCAGCCATTTTGTGAGGCGGAGGCGGAGAAGAATGTATGCCAGGAGGTAGCAGAGGGTGATGAGACCGTGATAGTTCAACTGAGTGATCCGTTTATGAGATTGCTGACGAAATACAGCGGTGCCGGCCATACGAGTGAGGAACCCAAGACACAGGAGCTGGCGGTCGGGTTGCAAGAACTGCACAGGCATAAAGAGGAGCTGCTACATGGGAATCAGCACTTGAGAGAGGAGATGAAAGGGCTGAAGGCCTACTACGAAGGAGTAGTGCACAAATACGAACGGGAAGATTCCCAGACCGTCAAACGGGTTTTCAAAAAGAAAGAGGATGACCTGCTGAACGGGAATGATTTCGCAAAGGTGGATGATGCATCACGTCGCAACGAAGCGTCCCTCACACCGGTCAAGGAATCACCTACCGATGATGCTAGTGGCGAGGTGGAGCACGAGTTGCAAATACAGGACCTCAAGACCCAAGTCGATGCGTTGCAGACCACGGTGCAGAGTTTAGAAAATTTCAAACAGCAAAATCAACAGGAGATCATCAAGCTACGCACACAGCTGCAGGCACAGCATTCACAGCCGTGCTCATCTGGTTCACTGGATCGAGATACGTACATGGAAAAGATTAACCATTTGATGAAACAGAATGAAGAGATGTCACAAGTGAACGAGGATCTGTTGGCCAAATTCCAAGAGCTGACACGCAGCAAAGACATATATGCGAGCAAAGTGGCACAAGAATTGCAAGCGGCCCAAGATACTTTAAAGAAACATAATGCCACTTTGGAAAAAGATTTAGTCAGAATAAGAACTACACGCGATGAACTTTTGAGCAAAGTGGCTATTCTAGAGGCCGAGACTGCTAAAAGTGCCATGTTGACTAATTTGAAATCAGCCCTAGATACTCTGGCGAATCAGTGGGACAAAATGCAGACTAGAGCCAACTCAGAGTCACGAACCCAGGATGCCCTTTTAAAAGAGCTGCAAGATTTGGAACAGGCTTTCAAAGAACTGTCCAACCTCACCCACAAGAAATATTCGGAGTACGTGAACCAGGAATCCATTATTTCGAAGCTTACCGTGGAGAAGACGAAGGCGGACCAGAAATATTTTGCCGCTATGAGATCAAAAGATGCTATCCTTGTGGAAAACAAAAATTTGTCCAAGAACTTAAGCAAATCGAATGATCTCATATCACAGCTCAAAGAGGCAAATAAGCTGTTGCAACAGAAGATTGAGAATTTGACCAGGCAACTGCAATTATCCCAAGGTAACGAAAAAAGACTCATCGACTCCAACAAGATCACTACTCTCAAGACGATGGATTTGAACTCCGAGTTGTCCAAATTGAAGAAATCCCAGACCCTTTCCCAGGAGGAGAACTTTAAATTGACGACGAAATTGACTCAAACGGAGGGGAAATTACAATCCGCAGAGACAGAGTTGAAGAGTATTAGAAGCAAAGCACACAATTACGAAACGAAATGTCAAAAACTGCAAAACTCACTACTATCGAATGGCGGCGATAATGCTCCCTTAGTGGAAGAACTGGAAAATTTCCGCACTTTGGTTTACTGCTCACTGTGCTCTAAAAACTGGAAAAATATGGCCATCAAATCTTGCGGCCACGTCTTTTGCGAAAATTGTTGTAAGGAGAGATTGGCTTCTAGAATGAGAAAATGTCCCACTTGTAACAAGGCATTCAGCTCGAATGACCTCTTACTGGTACACCTGTAACTATATATATGTCTTCCATAGTTTTGTTTAATCCGCTGCACTTTTTTTAGCGATTGATGCGCGATGAACCCGGTTTACTCGGCCATTGTTGTTGAAGTTGAAAAAATTATATTCATCTTATCTGATTTTGGATGCAGATAAACCAAGGAAGCTTTGATAATACTTCGAATCAAGGTGGGAACTTGCAAATAGGCCTACCACTATGACCGCAGAATTTGATCAAGTGGCTATACCCAAACCCAAACCTTTGAGTGCCACAAATGATCCTTTGCACATCATCAAGACGAGGAAATTGACCCACAAGAGACCTGCCACAATAGCAGGCCCCATGGTGCGTTATTCTAAATTGCCCTTCCGCCAAGTTTGCCGCCACTACGACACCGATATCGTATATACCCCGATGATTTTGGCTCGCGAGTTTGTGCGCAATCCGCATGCCAGAATGGCTGACTTTTCTACCAACCGTGGAGACTCACCGCTCATCGTACAAGTGGGCACCAACAATGTTGCAGATCTTTTAAAATTTGTCGAGATGGTGGCACCCTTCTGTGATGGTGTTGGCATCAACTGTGGATGTCCGATTAAAGAACAAGTACAAGAGGGAATTGGATGTGCGCTCATCTACAACCCCGACCTACTGTGCTCGATGGTGTCCGCCGTGAAGGAGAAGTACGGTGACAGCGTGAGGTTAGAGACCAAGATTCGTATCCATAAAGATTGGGATCAGACACTGAAGCTGTGCAGAGACCTTTGTAGTGCCGGTGTGGACTGGATAACCATCCATGGGAGAACCAAAAACACACGCTCGTCACAACCCGCTGATTTCCAAGCCATCAGGTATGTGGTTGACAGAATACGCGATAAGGGAGTACCTATAGTCGCCAACGGTGATTGTTATCAATTGGAGGATGTGCAAAGGATTGCAGATTTGACAGGAGCAGACGGCGTCATGGCGGTGAGAGGTGTGCTAAGCAACCCTGCATTGTTCAGCGGATACAGATATTGTCCCTGGAGTTGCGTAGAGTGGTTTTGGTACTATACACTAGAGTTTGGTGGATTGCCCTATCAGCTGTTGCAGCACCACATGTTCTGCATGCTGGAGAGCATGGGCGTGAGCAAATATTTGATGAAGCAGCTGATGGCAGTCAAGAACATGGCAGAACTTGTCGACTGGTTCGACGAACACTTCGAATTGAAAAGATTTGGAGAACAGGGGTTTGGGCGAGCCGTGGAGCCACCGATGAAGGGCTGACTGGAGCTCGTAGTATCAGCGATGACTTTCTTCATTATTCGGCTGGGTAACCTCGTCGCCATTTTTTTTCCGTCTCTTCGCGTCTGTCTGTATATAAAGCGATACCAAATCCAATCTACATTCATATATCTTTGTACACTCCGTAAGTAAAGCACTTCCAATCTTGTCAATATAGGTGAGGCCACCTCACCAATGTTTGGAGTCTTGCATTTGAAGCATGATGATAAAAATTATATCCGGTCCTGTGAGAGCAGAGGCCTGGCCTTTAAGTCCAAATCTCTCTGCGTCCCGCGACGGTGTCGCCTGCCGTTCTGGCGGTGTCCCTGTCGCTAGCAGAGCGGATGGGGCTTTTAATGCGATGAGTGGACCATTCAATAGTCATAGTTACACTGAGCTTCAATCTTGCATTTTTCTAAAAATATTTCTTTTGCCTCAATACCAAACACTTGCACACTACTTAATACAATGATGATTACTATAGATTAAAGATGTCTAAAACCCGATCCAGTATGATATTATATAGAGCTTCTTTTTCGGCATCGTTTCAATCCATTTAGTTCTCCTCCTCAACGACAACAGTGTGTAGGCCCTTGGTGGAGGAAACAAAAACTGGCTCCACATAGCTGAACAATGGGTTCTTTGCATTTTCCTCCTCGTTCCTCTTTCTCGAAATTCTCAATCTCAATCTGAATGGAACACCCTTGATACCTCTCTTCCAGATCTCATGGTTCAACTCTGGGGCCAAACGGACATCGTCAGTACCCATGTGCAACTTGGCAAATTTCTTGACCTCCTTCACGGCTTTTGGAGCTCTCTTCTTGAAGGTAACACCATGCAACTGCGTCTATGTTAGTATTAGCTCTTTCAAACTGGAGGGGGGCTCGAGTTTTTTAATCCTGTGTTCAAAACATACTCTCTTGTGCATGTTGATGCTGTATTCACGAGTAACAACGTCTTTCAAACCGGCCATTTTTGCTGATGTCGTCTGAAGAGTTCCTTCCAATGTGATCTAATCTTCAGATGCCTTGAAATTATTCACTATATTGAAGTGAAATTCCACTCTAGTCTGCGTGGGGAGCGACAGGAACCGTGATGGGATGTGTGTAGGCGGAAGCGTGAGTGGCGCGTGGAAGGAGCGTTGGCGGATGGCCCCGCTGGGAAAGCACGCTAGAGGGAATGCCAAAGGACTTGGGGCCAGACAGTTCCCACGGGGTGCCCCTCCCGGCTCACGCCATCTCCCCGCCTAGCCTGTCGTGCGCGGATTTGCAATTTATTCTCCCTACCCACGCAACTTTTTGCACCCACGCAAAAAACTTTCGAAAAACTTTCAAATAAACTGTACAGATGTGATCCGATAGCAGTCACAGATAAATATATGTCACCATACACGAAACACCGACTCCAACCGCTGTGGATCTTGAAAACCGCAAGAGGCTTATTTCTCAGGAACCCTTGATCAATCAACACACACTACGAAAATATGAGATTTAACAAGGCCACCGCGGTTGCTTAAGGAGCGGTTTTTGCTAAACAATTGACTGTGTTGTAAGTATACATTTTGGCGTAGCAGCTGTATGGCTTCCAAGATGGCCCAAGTCCACGATATGAACGAGGAATACAGACAGACTCAGTCGCAGATCTATGGGCTTCAAGAAACCATTCTTAATTCCAGCAGAACTGCTAGGTCTGTCAGAAACACAAGGGAGGATTCCAGTAAGGAAGTTGTGGTGAACTCCAAGCCCGTTTTGGAGCATATGAAGTCACAATATGGGCCGCCCAAGGAGACGCTCGATAGTTTGCAGTATCACTCTTACAAAGAGGCCAACGCGGAACCTACGGAGTTACCATATCCCTTTGACCTCTACGAGCTGGCCATGCCGCGGCCCTTTTTGCCCGGCTACAGCAGCGACAAGATCAATTGCCTGGTGAACGTCAAGATTACTTACGAGGATCTGAAAAACAGTTTCGAAGGGAGAGATAATCCACGAGCGAACAACAATGAAATCTGGGGGTGTGAAATTTACACAGATGATTCAGACCCAGTGCTTGTGCTTCGACACTGCGGGTTGTCTATAAACGATGCCAATGGCGGGCGGAGGACTCCAGCTAACTTACAAAACACTGATGACGTTAGGGGCACTGTCCCGCCAGCTGGAACACCCTTTGATGTGGAGGCACAGCTGCTCTTGATGCCACCCCTACAGAGCTATACCTCTTTGCGTCAGTTTGACATTTTGTCAAGGCAGTGGGGGTCCCAAACCGCAGCATTACACGACGGTCTCAGCTACGGTATCTACAGCATCAAAGTGACGGCCAGGGATACCTCCATTGAAAACATGAGCTGCAAGGATAAGGAAACCAACACTGTTCATTGGTAACGAGATGTTCATCACGTTACCCGTTTTGGTTGCTTTTTTTTAGGTTACTGCGTTTAGCTTTTTTGTTTCCGCGTCGTAAAAATGTTTTGTTTGAACTAAAAACTAATGTGCAAATAGCATCGGGACAGTTGAATCTATCGCTTTACGCGGGGCTGCCCCAATAGTACCAGTAGATTATCTGTGTGTTTGAACTACGTCTATGTCCAGTGCATCGAAGAAAGGTGTCAAGGGGGCTTTCTCCACTACCTTGCATAAGTGGCGGGCTGCCATGAGAAAAATTACTCACGAAGCGTTGGAAAGGATTGATGACAGAAGCTTCGATGAGGAGGACCTCAACAGTTTGTTTCAAGGTGAAGAAAGGCGTAGTGGTGAGAGTGTTACGCTGCGTGGTGCCAGTTCTGAGATGAGAGTGACCACGGAGACTGAAGGGGACGTGACCGAGGAGACCAGAGTATCGAACTCCAAGGGGAAGGAAGAAATGGAGCCTCCTGCATTTGATATGTGCGATTATGTTGGCGAGTGTGCGAGACTGCGACAGGAAGTAGGAGAACCTTTCCACCACGGTGACTTCATTTGGCTACGTCGTAGGGAATTGTGGAACCAAACGACGAAGTCGAATACCATACAGGACTCGGAGAGACGCAGGGACAAGTTTACTGAGATCCCCAGACAGTACTATGTTAGGATTTACAAGAAACTTTCGATAGAGGGCAAACCATTGAAGGAACCACTAAATTTACAGGATGCATTAAAAATTGTTGATGCCGGATGGACAGAGATTAAAAAGTGCGAAGACGCATATGGATTTTGACACGTTCATGTGGCCTTCGTATACTTTTTCTATCTTCCTTCTTTCGTGGTAATCCTTAATTCTCTAATATGTAGTAGCTACTTATCTTTTTGCCAAATGCATGGTTAATTCTAATACTCTCAAATCTCTATCAATTAATTCTGCCCAATTCTGTAAATCACCATGCCTTAGGACGGATTCGTTGTACGTGTCGTAGAGTTGTTGTAGCGGCAACACGCAACGCTCTTTGAATGAAGTATCGTGAATCTTGAGCAACTTCTTCAATTGTACCTCCATGATGTACTCATTGCTATCCTCTATCTCTTTCAAAGTCTTTGAGGCATCTGTCTCTCGACCCGACTTGCAAATAGATTGGACCAAGTGATCCACTTCAGCTTTCGTGGGCATCTTGTCCAGCTCCGTCTGTTAGGTTTACGAAGGATAAACTTCGAAGGACTTACTTCAAAACCTGGTAACAAGGGAAAACCAAACAAAAGAAGAAAACAAGACCAAAGGAAGATTATGCTGAGGGCCAAATTGGTCGATTCGGTAGCATCACCGGGAATTACAGCAGTTCTACACAATCCTGAAACGCATACGCTGGTAGTGGCCAAAGATGATCAAAGTGTAGAAGTGTTTTCAAGAGAAGGAAATACGCTTAGATTAATGCAGACTTACCCCCATCTTCTACAGAATGCAAGAACCAATGAAACGGCGGTCAAGGAATTGTATAGTTGTCGATCCTTATCCACTATTTTCGCCCGCTGTGACAAATCATTACTACTATTTGACAGTATTAATTTCCACAGATATGACCAAATCGTTGACCGCAGGGGAATTGAGGAATGTTGGGTCATGGAGGCACATCTTCCCCACTCAGAAGATACTTTGACGGCTCTGGTGTATGCCACTAAAAACCGCTGTAAATTGAGGATGTTGCTTTGGGAGGGGAGAACCTATAAAAAAGTAGTAGAGGCCATGCTGCCGAGCACGAAGGAGCATGTATTGTCTGCTCACACCAATGAAAAAGGTGTGATACTGGCAACAAACCATGCTATGTACCACTGGCCGTATGGGGAATCTTGTTTGATCAAAATGGATAGAATTATTAGAAGGAAATATCCAGCAGATTTGACAGGTTGTCTGGCGGACTTAGGTGCCAAAACCAACGATATTGCTAATGGAAAGGGAGGCATGATTAATGATGTTACTTCTTTTATGTCATCCTCCAGACTCACTAGAAAATCTAGTATTGCCAGCTTTTGGGCTAGAAGGTCTAGACCGAATGGACATTCTCTGAATAGCACCAGGTTAGTATTTAGACCCACAACTGAGGATCAACTATTGATTTTTGATGGCATTACGAAAAATCTGTTCCATTTGGGATTGACGAATTCACATGGTATCTACTTAGTGGCATCGGATTTGTCCCAATTTATGGAATGGAACCGTGAGTTCGATACTGTGCGATACTTTTCTTCTGACACATTAATTCTAAGCAACTCCCAAGATGTGAAAATTGCCGACTACAATTATGGATTCACATTTTTGGAGCAAAATATTCCAGAAGGAATCAAGTGGGTTGAAATAATCGGGAAATCATATATGATAGTTTGGACTGCGAATTCTGAACTGCAATTGTTTCATTGTCAAGTGGAAGATGGCACAGATGACCTTTTAGCTGATGATGAATCGTTATGTGGCCTATCATTCGACACCGATTTTAATAAACTTTGGCGGAAAGTACTTTTTTACAACTATATCTTGAATTCCCGTAACTCTGACGAACTGTGCCAGTCCAAAAATCCAGAACACTGGCTAGATTTATGTGTTTTGAAACTTAGAGATTTGACGGTTTTGTGGTGTTTGGAAATGTTTGACAGGTTTGAAAAGTACGTGAGCATACTGACTGCCAATGATAAAATTAATGAGCGGGAAATGGTACTTCAAGATATGATTGTAAAGAAAATTTTTGATAAGTTTGTCGAATTTTGGGCTCCTCCGCAACTTGTTATTTTAAGGACTTTCCCACCCCAAATTTCTCGATTGGTGCCAGAACTCACTGGTCAGAAGCATAGCTGTTTATTTGATGAACTGAAAACACCCAAAAAATACATTTTACCAGCAACGCTCCTCCGAAAATGGGTTTTGCCATATTTAACAGACACAAGGAGACACTTGAAAAAATTGGCTACACAGAGTTCAATTGTTTGGAATCATTCCGGTCGCAAAATAGACGCCGATGTGAATTTTTTTCTTATAGACAAGCATCAAAGTGTTAGCGTCACAACAATGTTGACCTTAATTGACACGGTTCTTTTCATGTTGTATTTGTACTATTATCCATCTATGGTGGGACCTCTACTTCGCATCGAAAACCTGTGCGAATATGGCATTGTAGTGGAAGAGCTACATGGGCGTCGGATGTTCCAAGAGCTGGTGGATTTCTATTTTCAAAGAGGAATGCACAAAGATGCACTCGATTTTCTTACTAGCATGGTCATCAACATGGATGAGAATGAAAATAGCATTAAACTGCAAGATGGCGTCAAAGTATTAATTGTCGATTATTTGAAAAAGCTTCCTTTAGGAAACCAGAAACTATTGTTGCAATACACAGAATGGCTACTTAAAAGATTTGGAGAAGACATGGTCACCATCTTGGAATCCGTTTTCATGAACGATTTACCTGCGTGCGCTACTCGCGATCATTACCAAATATATGAGTTTATTGATCACTTTAACAAAGCTATCTCCGTGCGCTATCTGGAATATGTTATTAGTACCTTCGGTTCCAAAGATGTCAAATTACACACTACCTTGATAGAAATTTACTTTGAGGATCTTGGAAGTTCGATCACTAGAATCAAATTGAAGTCTGTATTAGAATCAACTTCAGTTTATGAACCCAGAACAATCTTAAGGTTGCTTGACCAATTACTCAAGGAAAATTCTTTTCCTCAGGAACAAGTCGTTTTCATTTCATTCTTGAAAACTTTTCCCTTACAAAAATTGGGAGCGCACACAGCAGTAATCGACATTTTTTACGACGATCTATCAGACTACAATGCCACTTCGAATTATTGCAGCACTATCTATAATAATGATCATGAACTTGGCAGGAAAGGCTTAAATTACTTCTACAGAAAATTACTAACTCGCAGTGAACAAACAGGTAAGCATACAGAATTGCTTTATTTTCTCCAAGAACACTGTACCAAATTAGATATCATTAAAACATATGAACTTTTACCAAAAAATTTACCTCTCGACGATTTCAAGGAGACACTTTTGCAAACAATTAAGTCTCAGTCAATTGCGAGGGATGAAGGCAAACTGACAAAGAATCTCCTACAAGTTGAGCTCATCAATAACGGTAATGCATTGAACAAGGCTCTGTCGGACTATGTGGTGATAAGTGAGAATTCTAGATGCCCTGTTTGCAACAAGGCCTTTTTAACTTTCACTACAGATACTGCTCTTTTGTTTACATTCGACAGGAGAAACTTAGTAGTACATTATAATTGTGGTAAAGCTTTGCAAACCAAGGTACAAAACAAAAGACTAAAAGCAAAACAAAAAGTACCGAGAACCGTAGCTGAATTTGAAAAAAACGAAAAAATGGGTAATTAATGTAACATTTTAAAATTTTTTGTAGCATCTATATCATGCACCTGCCTACGCTTTAGAAACAAAATTAACGACACCAGCACAAAAGTTGACTAAATCATCCAACCTTTCATCACGTTTATTAACCGCATGCCAGCCCTCCAAAGCCTTTCTGATTCTCTCATTATTGTTGTTGGCGTGAATGACATCACCCTGAGCTTTCATCAATAAACTCATAAAAGCTTCATAAAGGTCAAAGTTTCTGTTTGAAGCCAAACCCTGTGTTAATGCAGTAATAAACCACACGATTTCATCATAAGGTTCATACGTTCCCAATGACTTTACTTCCAAATCCACAGATGCGGGTGAAAGATCAACCAAAGTTTGCAAAAACTGACTAAAATCCTTAAGTTGTGCACCTTCTTTGAGTAACTTCGTAAACTTGGATTCAAATCCGACATGTCCATTTGGCTTGAAATTGACCAACTGCTCGCCGAGAGCATTTTTATTTCTTTCTTCCTCTTGCCTCTGGTGAATTTCTTCAAGGGACTCGTGAAGCACTCCTTCTCTCTTAGATGCTTCATCTCCCACTACCTCACCAGATAACTGCAAAAAAAAAGGAACATCATTGGACTTCTTAGGTTTTTCTTTAGGTTTGGAACGTTGTCTGATAACATCCAGTGCCAATAAAGTGTTAGCCTTATTCCTTGGTCCTAAGGATAATGTAATTAAATTATCGCCAATTTGTTCAACAGATTGGTAAGAGGTGAAATGCGTGCCATCCTCTTCCGATCGGGAGTCGTTGAAAGCGCCCTCCAAGAGCGAGGCACCACCGGAAGCAGAGGCATTGGGCAATGCCGACTGAGAAAACTCCTCCTCATCAACTGCTTTTGTCGAGACTGGCCTGAACTGTGCCCTGTTGGTCCATATACATATGCCGTTCCCTGCAACGTGGGTTGTAGCAACCAAGTCGCCCTTGGGAGAAAACTTCAGATTCGTAGCCACAGATTCCAATCTGATACCATCAATACATCCACCAGTGGGCAAATCCCATGTTCTGATCGTACTGTCCAAGGATGCTGAAACAATCCAACGTCCATCTGGTGAAAAATCGAATGCTGTAATTCTGTTTGTATGTCCCCACAGTTGGCGAACAACTCTTTGTGTAACAGCATCTATCACAATGATTGACAAATCATCAAGAGCCAAAGCGAACAAATCCGAAGGTCGGTTGTAAACCATGGCGGTTATGGGAGCATCCAATTGAAGCTTACCCAAAAGTGTCGACTGGTTGAAGTCGTAAAACCCGACTAACCCATCAAGGCCACAGGAAACCATTTTACGGTTCATACCATCCAGTGCAATTCCCGTAACAGCTCTTTTATGGAGCTTATACTTCTTACGCAGAATCCCACTTTGCATATTGTAAATCACGATAGTACCATTGGAGGATCCTACGAATCCGAAATTACCACACTGCGAAATGGCCACAGACTTGACAAATCCGTCATCAGTGGTATCAAAAGTCCATCGTCCAACTCTTTTCCGACGCATATCCCAAGTACGCGCTGCCTTTTCGTCTCTATGCGCTGTAATGATATTTTCCCACTCTCCAATCCTCGCATTTTCTATAGCCAAAGCTATAACTTCTGTAAACTTTTCTTTGATGGTGCTGCCACCAATTCTGCTGCCGTCCAGTTTCTTATGTAATCTCTGAGAGAATTCTTGAGACTGGGCGTCTTTTCTCAATGAAAACCCCCAAAGGGACCTATCTCTAGAAGCCGAAAGAATGAAATGAGATTCAGAATCTGCAAAGGAGATGCTTGATGGTGGTTGAGAGTGGCCTCCTCTAGAACGTAAGAATCTCGGTGGTTGTACAACCACCTCACCATCAGCTTGAGACAATGAAGGATCAAACACGTATTCTTTTAGCTTGTTATCACCACCCGAGGTAACCACAATGGGTTGGCCATTCAAGAAACAGGCTTTAGTCACACCATTTTGAACTGCGCTGTGAATATTCTTCAAGACATGGATCCTGGAACGACGATCCAAATCATAGAAAATCATATCACCATTGCTGGATGCCGCACATAAGTGTGCAGAACCATCTGTTCTAAAGGATAAAGAAGTAACTTTCAACTTGGGCATTTTTATGGTACGAAGTTTCCGTCCCTTCCTCATATTAAACATGATGACTTCACCTGACAAAGTACCTATCGCCAAAACATCTAATGCTGGAGCAGGTTCAGCCGCCGTGATTTGATCCGGAAATTCATCAGATGTATACAACAGTTTTCCCGTGCGAATATTGTACAACAATAAATTCGACTTGGTTACCACGACAATTTTATTCAGATATGTGGCCAAATGAATTACATCAATAATATCGCCACCTTGCAATTTACCCACGGTAAACATACTATAATATTCTGTTGGATACTTGTCCTGGGGAGAGGACTTTCTGTAAATGTAGACGGTATTATCATCTGCAGTGGCACAGAGGTAGTCACCAAACACACACAGATTCTGAACGACAACATTACTGCTCAATTCCATCACATGCTCGCATATGCCACGCTTATACACACCTACTTTGTTCCCATGAGCAGCAAAGACGTAGTGGAAATGCGTTGCCAACGCTGTAATGGGACGTTCAGTTTCTTTCTCTGAAACAAACAGCAAGTGCAAATTACTGGCATCATAAATCTGAAAAGACTTCCCCACACTTGTTACAATGTAAAAAGTAGATCCTAATGTCCCCACGGCAAAAGGGATCGTATCACTGACTTTACCAACCACTCTGAATGGCGAAAACACCCGGGAAGAACTTACAGCCGGTCCTTGTAATTGCTCTAATTTTCTCTTCTTGCTCCATTCAACAGTCATACTGCTAGAATATACCAAGAAACCCAAAGGAACTAGATTCTGACTTTTTTTTTTGTTCAATTAATAGTTGGTGGGTGATGAGCTCATCTCATCGTATCTTGAAATTTTTCAATGCTTATAGAACCATCACGTGGAAGCAATCAAAGGTGCGAACTTGCGCTTAACTCTGAAGAAGGATTATAAAGAGTTGGCGAAACTATCACACGAATCGCGAGTTCCAGATACAAGTTATTTTGGCAGGTTAACATTACTCAGCTCTAGTTGGAGAATGGCTGACCCCGTCGACAAAACTCCTGGGGACCAGCCTTATTTTAAGGCTGACGATAGTGCGTCCATGTCACCATTGTTTCTAGATCCCAAAACGAAGAAGGCCATGGAATCCATTGCTCCTATTCTGGAAGGATTTGTACCTAAGACCTCTGCGTCCGAGAACACTTCTTTGAAGCTGCCACCACCTGGTATCCCTGAATCTGGCCAAGAGGAAAATGTAGAAACTACATTGCAGAGAACCCTAAGTATCAACTCTCAGCCCAGTGTGAGTGCATTCACAGGCAAATATATGTCATCTTCAGATGCGCTGGACTTGGAAGGTGTGAAGAGCAATTCGTCTCAGGGCACCCTCGGCCACCATGAAACATTGGACATGTTGTCAGATACAGAGCCAGAGGCAGCTATTGGGGACTCTGCTATTGCACCACAAATGATAATAGATTTATCGCCACCGAATGTGCCAGAGGACGCTGCCCAGTGTGCAACATCACCGTACATTGGGGGCTTTACAAGGAAGCCATCAACTGTCAAACCTCAACTACCCAAGATCGGCAAGATCGGCGTTTGTGCCATGGATGCCAAAGCATTGTCAAAGCCTTGTAGACACATTTTGAATCTTTTAATTGAGCATGGCGAGTTTGAACCTGTCATATTCGGGGACAAGGTCATTCTAGATGAAAACATTGAGAATTGGCCCACTTGTGATTTTTTGATCTCATTCTTTTCCACAGGATTTCCGTTAGACAAGGCCATTTCTTATGTGAAATTGCGTAGACCGTTTATCATCAACGATTTGATCATGCAGAAAGTGCTGTGGGACAGACGATTATGTCTGGAGCTTTTGGAAGCAGCTCACGTCCCCACCCCACCGAGGCTAGAAATTACTAGGGATGGTGGTCCCCGCGTGGATGACGAATTGAGGGCTAAATTGCTCGAGCGGAATGTAGACATTCAACCTATAAAAGAACCAAAGTGGAGAATGGTGGACGATGACACTTTAGAAGTGGATGGAAAGACGATGTCAAAGCCATTCGTCGAAAAACCTGTTGATGGTGAAGATCACAACATCTACATTTATTATCACTCAAAGACTGGAGGCGGTGGCCGGCGCTTGTTCCGTAAAGTGGGCAACAAATCTTCGGAGTTCGACCCAACTTTGGCGACGCCAAGAACTGAAGGCTCGTACATTTACGAGGAGTTCATGGACACGGACAACTTTGAAGATGTCAAAGCTTACACTGTCGGGGAACAGTATTGTCACGCTGAGACCAGAAAGTCTCCAGTTGTAGATGGCATAGTCAGAAGGAACACTCACGGCAAAGAAGTTAGATACATCACCGAATTGTCTCAAGAGGAGAAGGATATTGCACATCACGTTTCTAAAGCTTTTTCACAAACGATATGTGGCTTCGATTTATTGCGAGTATCTGGGAAAAGCTATGTAATCGATGTTAATGGATTTTCATTTGTTAAGGACAACACCTCGTATTACAACTCATGTGCTTCAATATTAAGAGAAACATTTATTAAAGCCAAGAAAAGAATGGATGAGCAACACCGTCTCCTACCTGCAATTCAAGAGGAGAAGACTCAAAAGTGGGTCTTCAAAGGTTTAGTGACTGTTATTCGTCATGCGGACAGAACTCCTAAGCAAAAATTGAAACACTCTTTCACGTCACCAATTTTTATATCCCTTTTGAAAGGTCATAAGGAGGAAGTAGTTATCAGAAATGTCAATGATTTGGAAATCGTGGTGCAGGCACTCAAAATTGCAAGAGAGGAAAATGCAGAAGATCCCGCTAAATTACTCGTATTATCTAATACATTGGAGAAGAAATTGGATTTACCTGGCACGAAAATTCAATTAAAACCTGTGTTAAATTCAGAGAACGAGGTCGAAAAAGTACAATTTATCTTGAAATGGGGTGGAGAACCAACCCATTCTGCACGTTATCAGGCTACTGATCTTGGTGAGCAGATGAGGCAGGACTTTGATCTCCTTAACAAGAATATTTTGAAGAACATAAAAATTTACTCTTCCTCGGAGAGAAGGGTGTTATTGTCGGCACAAATTTGGAAAGAGGCATTATTTGGTGAAGATGGTTCGAGCAGTGATCAAATAAGCGTCAGAAAAGATCTTTTAGATGATAGTAATGCTGCCAAGGACCTAATGGATGTAGTAAAGAAGAAATTAAAGCCGTTGTTGAGACAAGGTAAAGAACCCCCACCGCAATTTGCCTGGCCACCCAAGATGCCACAGCCATATTTTGTCATTAAACGAGTCGTAGAGCTCATGAATTATCACAGAAAAATTATGCTGCATAACTATGCAACAAAAGATGTTGAAGCGATGCAACCAAGATGGTGTTGCAACGAGGATGCGAGTTTGTTCAAGGAAAGATGGGAAAAATTGTTCAACGAGTTCCATATTTTGGACAAAGTGGACCCATCCAAAATTTCTGAACTTTACGATACCATGAAATATGATGCTCTGCATAACCGTAAATTTTTGGAACATATCTTTGATCCTGGTGAGTTGGCTGATGAAGATGTAGGCGACAACTCTCTGGTAGACCGTTACCCAATAAACGTCCTGATGAAAAATAATTTTAAAATTGTGGAAAATAGTGGCAGTAATCATATCAACTCCAAGAAAACAGGCAACAGCGTGGGTTCCCTAGGGTGGGTCTTAGAAAGCGGCAAAACTTCACATAGTCCGTCTAAGTCTTCCTCTCCTTTCGACGACCCTAAATTCATGCAATTTAGAGAACTTTACAAATTGGCGAAGGTACTTTTCGACTTTATATGCCCTAAAGAATATGGTATTTCAGATTCTGAAAAACTGGA
This sequence comes from Zygosaccharomyces kombuchaensis, assembly GCA_003705955.2. Classification (NCBI taxonomy): domain Eukaryota; kingdom Fungi; phylum Ascomycota; class Saccharomycetes; order Saccharomycetales; family Saccharomycetaceae; genus Zygosaccharomyces; species Zygosaccharomyces kombuchaensis. Next base: position 101,713 of record PPJZ02000003.1, read on the forward strand.
CATTGGCCTTTTGACTTCGTTGCCCCTGGCTAAGCAGCTTTTGAATGATATCGATGATATGAAGAATACGGAAGTGCCCGCTTGTGTGGCATACTTCACCAAAGAGTCGCATATCTACACTTTGTTGAATATTATTTATGAATCAGGAATTCCCATGAGAATCGACAGAAATGCCTTGCCAGAATTTGACTATTTGTCGCAGGTCAATTTTGAACTCTACGAAAGTACTGACAACATGGGTCAAAAGACTCATTCCATCAGACTTAAGATGTCTCCGGGTTGTCACACACAGGACCCTCTTGATGTTCAGCTCGATGCAAAACACTACATCAGTTGTATCCCGAAAATTTCCTTAACAAAACACTTGGATATGGACTATGTGCAACAAAAGCTGAGAAACAAGTTCGGAAGAGTAATTATGCCCCCGAAATTTACGCCAGTAAACATTACAAGTCCAAATTTGACATTCCGGAAGGATTGCCTCAACTCCGCCGCAAGCAAGAAAGCTGGAAAAAAAGATGCCGCCGGGAGAGATTAGTTAGTATACTATTTTTTAAAATTTAATGTTTGAATTATTTTTGAATTATTTTTGTCAAGTGGATGGAAGTACATTCATTTTTTATCACTTTGCTCATTGCGATGATAAATCGAACATGCTGATTGATGAAAAATATGCTATTTGAGCAGAACACACAAATGTAGCAAATCATTCAGAAGGAATGTGAGAATGTACACAAACTTCATAAGAAAAATAAGTTGGAATTCGACTTATGAATACATATGGTAGATTAATATTATGCTTTCTAATTTATCATAATAATATGAAATTGTACGCAAATAAGAAAAACAATTAAATTAATATTAACGATTGACTTTCTGTGCGCCGTTGTACACGGATGCATCAACCACATATTAGAGGATACTCCTCAAAGAACTACTTCACTGTAACGATAAAAACTTACAAAAATGAGCCTTGATTTATTGTTAGTATGTATTTAAGATCCGTATATTATATATTCTGTAAAAAATTCAAATAAATATATCTGATTCGCAGTATATTTTTTCAAAACTACAGCTTTAATATAGTTTATAGACCATAGCTGCTCACGATCTACTTATTGAGAAGTACATCTACACATATAAAAAAACTAATAAAACCCTTTCACTTGTAAACTTACACTAATAAGAAAAGCAGGGACACGTCAAGAAGATAATAAAAGTGTGCATATATTCTTTCTAATGGAAATAGTTTGATTCATAAAAAACGCTCAAAACTATTAGCCAGTTTGCCTTTCATATAATGGTCCTTCTTTTTATCTTTTCAGCTTTGCTATACTGATTAATTCAATTTATTAGATTTGGCAATGAGGAAATGCTCACGGAAGACCAGGATTCCAGTTCTCTTCTTTCTTCTTGTAAAATTCCAATGCTATGGAATATGAAGTCGAAAATCGCTTTATTTCCAGGCCTTGGCATAATACAGGAAATAAATTTGCTGATTTATATATTGAGTGTTTTCACCTGGCGGTTTCTGCTTAATAGTTAAACAAATTTCACAGACAATTTGACATTAAAGTAAATCAATTTGAACCATCAACATACCGTGCACAGAGTTCTACGATGCATAACAGCACTGATAATGATTCTTAAGATGGTACGCCAGAATTGCCATGGCAAGGAGGGAAAGAATGGTAATGAGTCGCCTATAAAGATCGCTTGAATGCGATAAATGGCACATTATTCCATAGCGGATTACCGTTTGTTTCGGGCTAAATCGATGCGCAGGCAAACCGGGCTCGTAAAATCCTTGTACAATGCTGGTGGTCCATACGAAAGATCTTCTTGTGTTCCTCTTCGTGTACGACACGGGCTCCGGAATCGTCCATTGTATCACCGGTCCCTTCTTTATTCAATTACGAGGCTCTGGCAGTCTGACACCGGCGCCCGTCAGAAAAGGCTGCATTTGAATGCACATGTAGTTTATCAACTAATAAACATAAATGATCGTCGTTCAGAATATTTTAATTCAGACAAAAAAATAAAGCTTATACTCACTTCCTACAGAGCACCCAAGGAGTCGAACAAGACAGAGATACTCTCACCGTAGTGATCACGACGTATCGATTCGGCAAAAATGGTGGAAACGTCTATGACGACTAATTTCTTGGATTTTTCAATGCGTTCCTTGTCAATTGGGTATGTGTTCGTGACAATAATCTTGTGGATCACATCGGATTGCTCTAACTGCTCAAAGCAGTCACCTGTGAAGATGCCGTGTGTGGCCACCACGTAGACCTGCTTGGCACCACAGTTCTGCATCATGTGCTCGGCAGCACTAATAAATGAGCCCGGTCTGTCGATCATGTCATCCAGTATGATAGCAGAGCGATTTTGTACGTTTCCCACTAGTGTGATCAACTTTTCCTGACTCTGGACTTGAATCTCTTCATCTTCATCGGAATCGTTGCCGTTATACATCCCCCCCATTCCATAGGGATCACTGGCCGTACTGGAAGTATCATCTTTACCATCTTCCTCAACTGCTTCCTCATTGTCCTCACATACCGAGCACTCCTCATCGTCATTTATCACATGGCCATTACGAATCCTAGCAGTTTGTATTCCATTGGTCAAAATGATGTTCTCCTCCTCGTCAGGCCCATCACCCTGTTTCACAATGGGCCTGTTTTTCCTCAGCAGAGACTGTTTCCTCTGTCTCAATTGCTTCAAATCTCTGTTTAATGCATAAAGGTCCTTGGAACGACGGCGGTCGGTGTGGATCATGGCAAAATTAATCTTCAAGGCATCAGCCAGGGCAGTGACTCTTTTTGTCCCGCCAGGGTTCTTGGAGACAACGACAGCGTCTTGATAGTTCTCTACGTTTTCCCTGATCCATTTAGCCAAACTGGGGCCACCGTAAAGATTATCCACTGGCTTGGTAAAAAATCCCTGCATCTGAGAAGCATGCAAGTCCATGGACACCACATGGTCGGCCCCTGCCATGATCAAAAGATTGGCCAACATTCTAGCAGTGATGGCACCTCTGTGTTTCTTCATCTTGCATTGCTTAGAGTAAGGGAACTGGGGAATCACAGCCGTGACTTTCTTAGCAGAACCACCTTTACAGGCAGATACAAGAATCAAAAGCTCCATGATATGATCGTTGACGTGGGGTGAGCCAGATTCAATCACATATACATCTTCATCACGCACGGAAACACCAATCTGGACAGAGGTCTCGCCGTTGGCGAACTTCTTGAGCGTGCAGGGAGCCGGTTGAATACCCAACTTCTCGCAAACCAGATTACCCAGCTCAGGATGAGAGTTACCAACGAATACCTTGCACTTGCGCATTGTTTTAGTAGGTTCTATCGTTTTATCAAATGCAAAAAAAAATTTACACTTTCAACAGCGGATCAGCAGCAATAGAAGTTAGTGACAATAATGGAGGACCAGCGGTGGATTTACTCGTGTGTTTTAAACATTGGAAATTCATTGTAGGTTAAAGTGTTTATTTAATGAGAAAAGGTGGAAAAAAATTTTTGTCGGGGAAACTCCGTCGGAGGGCCAAAAGAGCGAATAATTAAAACTCGATGCGGTAAGCTCGATGAGCTTGATGAGTCGAATTGAACGAATAGAAGGGTGCTAATGGAGCTTTAACCATGGGTTTCAGAAATTCTAAAAAATATGAAAAGTATGCTAAGGGAAAGGCATGTTTTGAAGAAATTCTCCGGAAGTACAGAGACGAAATTAGACAGTCCGAGATGTTCAAAGAGTTATGCACATCTCTTGAACCATTCAGGGACTCCATTGGCAAAGTACGATGTCTGGCAATTGGCTCTTTTCACGAAGAATTCCCTGCGAAGTACCAGTTGGCGTTGCTCTGTGAACTAATGGAATACTTACCGCAGGATTCGTTGGTTTCCCTCTACGACCCTGTCCTTACACCAGAGGACTGCAGCTACGTTTCCAATCTAAAGAATTGGTCTGTAGATGAAGTGGCCCCCAACTGGGCTCAAGATTCTATGAATACTTTGTTTTTCCTCCCTCATGCTCCCCTGGTTTTAACCGAACAAGTTCTGGATAAAGAGCATCCTCGTCTGTGGCTAGCTAACCACTCCGTGGCACATACAGACCGTTATACAAAACTACAACTTTATGAAAAATATCCCATCATTAGCAAGCTAGTCTACCTGTTGAACCAAGAATCACTACCAGCCCCTGCAGCAACAAATACAGATGAGTTCACCATTTTTGTTCCCAAGCGCAAGAGGAAAAACAAAAAAAAGTTTGAGGAAGTACAACTGGACTACACGTTGATTAATTCGCATTTTGAGTCTTGCAAAATATTGCAAAATTTCGATGAAGGTGCTCTATTGAAAGATCAACCTTGGATTAATTCTTTCTCCGATTTGGCCCTACATCTAATCGAATAATAACGTGGGAATAAAAAATTTTTGACGCAAATTAGTGTCCTTTCTTGATACTATACAAAATATACATTTTCTAATTGGGCAAATTAACGAAGCAGAAACGGTTACGATACAACACCACCATTCTAATATGAAAGAATAATATTCACATAACTTTGAAATTGGTGTTTTGAAATAAGGTCTCACACCATATGAATTTGTTTGTGCATAATTGGTAGCTTTCCCGAACTATCTATCACACACTATAACAAACGCATTAAAAATTTCCCAAATTTCAACACATGTTGCCCATTGACCTTACCCTGTGCACCGATCGCCGCTCTACTATTCTTCCTTGTTTCCCTTTCAGAGTCAAATAACAATAATAAAAAGAAAGCCTTCAATTTTTTTGCAAACTTTAATTTTCGTACTTCTCCCAGTTGTCCAGAACTTCCTTGATCTGTTCAGAACCAGTCAACTCGTAAACGTCCTGGAAGTATTTTTTGGAAATCTCAAATGGCTTTGCAGTCAAGTTTGGAATATACTTGCCGGTTAGTCTTTCTGGTTTGATGTTTTCTTTAACGACATTCTTTTTCAAGAAGTTCTTGAATGGCTTGACACCATTTCTCAAGTAAGAAGAATGGAATGGAACGGAGATACCGCGCAATGGAATACAAGCGAAACCCCTCTCCAAAGCGATTGGCTGCGGTTTAGCTGCAGATTTCTTCGAAATCTCATCGATGATCTCAAACAAGTGGTCCTCAACTTTTTCCAAGGACAAAGAGGCCTGAAGTTTAATGATATCAATCTTTTGCAACTTAATGAAGTTCAAAACGTTGTTCAAAGTATCCAAAGCCCTCAAGTCACCAGCAGCAACGTACTGTTGATTTTCCACGTTGTAGTTGACAATCTCAACCAACCAACCGGTTCTCTTACCCACCTTCTCGACAACAAATTGCAAAGCCGTCTGGTTAAATGTTGGAGAGACCCTACTTGGGTTGACAGCCATCATGCTATAGTTCGATCTGCCCAACTCGTCTCTGGGCACGGCAACTTGCATAGTCATACCTCTGTAAAAGACGATCTCTACTAGAGACTCAATAGACATAACATCGGCAAGGGAGGCCAAGGCAGCATACTCACCCAACGAGTGACCAGCAAAAGAGGCATCAGAGGGGATCAGACCCTTGGATTTTAAGTCTTCAAACGAAGCCTTTTCCATTAGAGTCAACGCTGGCTGAGTGAACTGGGTAGCAGATAGCAAACCCGAAGAAGCCTTGAAAGTGAAAGAAGTGGAGTCCTCCTTGACCTCTTTAAAGATCTTTTCAGTCTTCAGCTCACCATCAACAATGGTCTCGAAAATCATTGAAGTATAGTTGTTTCTGATTCTTCTGCCCTTTTCACCACCAAAGTGAATGGTCAATTCAGTTGGGTTATTTCTGACAATATCCAAGATGGAGAACCCATAAGTTTCTCTGAAGTGGATATCCGCTCTGTCCCACACTTTCCTTGCTACTTCAGAGTTCTGGTACAAGTCCATACCCATACCTTGCTCCTGGGAACCTTGGCCAGTGAAAACAAAAGTAGAAACGGGTTGTTCCACTTCAGCCTCACCGGTCAAGACAGTGATATCTTCGCTGTTCTTTGTCTCAAACTTGATCAACTTACGACCGTTAATCATGCCAACATGCTGAATGGAAACAGTCAATGAAGTATTGGGCAAAACCATACTAGTGAAATCGCAGGTGTAACCACGAACCCTAGAAGACACACTATCAGCAGCCCAGTTCTCGATCAAAGCACGCACAGCAGCAGAAGTGTACATACCATGAGTTATGGTCCCCGGTAAGCTGGCGTAGTTGGCAAAGTGTCTTGAAACATGAATAGGGTTCAGATCGCCAGAGACTCTAGCGTACGGCTCGTTGGTACTTGGAGATTGTAGCTCTAGAACACCGATTGGAATAGGGTTTTCCAAGCTAACCTTGCGCTCTAGAGTTGAACCGTTTCTCTTCAAGTACTCGATAACTGGGTTACCGTAAGATTCACCGGCTTCATAATCCACAATACCAATTTCAACGTTTTCCGTAGTTGGCAACTCCAACTTAATTGGACCAGAGCATCTAACAGACGAGAAGATATCCGCATTCTTAAAAGTGACTTCGGTTTCAGTTTCAAAAGTCAAAGTCTTACCCAATAAGTCGATATCCTCATCGTCCAACTGGAACCACTCCTTCGAGCGCAACACGGCAATGTCCCTTGGAGAATTGATGTGCACTTGATAGACCGGGTCGGCGGTCTTTTGGAAGGTGTTTCCAAAATCGGAGTATTGGCCTCTGTAAAAGAAGGAAGAGGTTACTTCCATAACTGGCTTACCCTCTCTCGTCAAACTACCGACAACTTCGACTTTCTTACCCGTGGGTAAGTTGACCACGGATTTCACAATGGCAGAGCTTGAGATCACATCCCCCTCCTGCAATGGTTTGGCACCTGGAATCATTCTGTAACCATTACTCATGTGAACCAATTTCAACAAGTCACCGTCCACAGTTTCGGGAAAGATGGCCTTAATGATGACTCTCCACCCCAAAACGATGGCGTAGTCCATTGGTGCCAAAAGTTTCTTACCAGACCTGGGCATGAAGTCCTCACAGTTGTTAGCGATAGCATGAGTAAACTCTTGGATACCACTACGAGTGATCTTAACGTCCTGGGTGCCCTTAATGACTTTTCTGGGGTCAAATTTGAGGTCGCAAGGTTCTTCCAACCACAGTTTCCAGTACAGCTCCTTAATACGGTTATTACGTCCCTCCATGAATTCAGAGATTGGCGCAAATCCGTCTTCCGGTTGGTAGTGGTACAGCAGCGGTAAAGAAACTGGGTTACCATCCCTGGTTCTGTTTTCAATCAACTCTAACTGAATCACATCGTTCTTGATCAATTTCAAGACGGCAAGCTTCTTCAATTCTCCTTGGGTAGGTTCTAATAAAGTGATAACAGTCTTGGAAGGGTCGATGGAGTTGACCACTTCCACTACGACACCGTCGGCAGGCTTGAAAACTTTCTTTGCGGCATTCTCAGTAAACAAAGAATCTTGAACGAACTCTGCAGCCGAAAAGAATGCATTTCTCCAATTCTTCTCCTTACCAGCTAACAGATTGAACCAAGTTGCAGGGTTCGTCGAGGCATCTGCTTTAAACACCTGCTTACCGTCAGCAGTTTCTTCAGGCTCTATAATGGATTCAGAAACGGTAATCGGTGATTCGCCACCAAAGTATTCAACTACTGGAATATTAGACTCCTTACCATCGTAATGAGCTGCCAACAGTCTGTTAATGTGACCTTGGTGAATGTTGTCCAAGATATCCTTGATGGGTTCGTTGACCTTCTTTGTGAATTGAGCGGCAACAGGGCCGTGCAAAATACAAGTTCTTTGTACGTCTTCATCGACCACGGCTTCCAAATGTTCAGATTGCCACAAGGAGTCTTTCTTGAAGAAAAATTCAAACCTGTGGTCCAAGACTGGAACAAATGGAACTGGCTTTTGAGCTGGTCTTTGACATAAGTTCAAGAAAAAGTCGATGTCCTGAGCGTTCAAATATTGATCCTTGGCAGCTGGATAAGCAGCAAATACGGCTTCCACAGTTTCGTCTGGAGAGTCCAAGGCAGAATACGATTGAACAATCGAGGGTGCCTTGACCTTAGTAAAACGCTCCTCCACACGACGCAAGAAATCACCAGTGAAGTTTCTCAAACTGAGATCAATCCAAGAGTTGGTGGACCTAATGAACATCAACTCGACCAACCTTAGAGCGACTTCCTCGTAGGTCATATTGGTCAAGTCCCGAATCTGGCCATTGACAGTTGCAAACCAAGGCTTTTGAGAGTCGGAGTTTAATTTGCTAATGATGTAATCTCTCTTGGCATCCAAGACACCTTGCAGTTTATTCTTGGGAACATTGAAAACGGTATCATCCAGCTCCTTCCATAGTATCACACCACGAGTAGCAATCTTGTGAATAGGTTCACCCATCTCGGAGCGCACAGTGATGATGCCACCAGCTGGCTTCTTGTACGTCTGTTGCCAGAATTCGTCTTTAACACCGGGGCAACTGGAGATCAACTCCTTGGCAGCTAGAGAAGTCTCGGCTTCCTTTGCTATCATTACCCTAGAGCCAAACAAAACACCATCAAACGGCATTGGTGGATAATCGAACTTCTTGGACCATTCACCAGTCAAGTATGGGTACGTGTCCTCATCAGAACCGAACCCAGAACCAGCGATTAGGATAATGTTAGGGTGTCTTCTGATCTTGGAGTACATCTGCAACATAGGTGCATGGAAATCTTCAAAGGAATGGTGACCACCACCCCTACCACCAGTCCATTGTAGCACAATGGGGAAGTTGGGGTGAGCTGCAGCGACATTGATCACTTGGGAGATGGCATCGATGGAACCGGGTTTCAAATCTAAGTGGGTCAAGCCCAATGTTTCGATGTACTCAGTGGCAACTTCCAAAGAGGGGACACCTGCACCGATTGTCAAAGACTGGATTGGGTAACCCTTCTCCCTCAACTCTTTGATTAATGGAATACCCCACTGTAACATTCTAGGGTTCACGTAAATCAAGTTGATACCCATGGAGTAACCTTTCTTAATGTTGTTCACCACATAATCAATGGCCTTGGTCATCCCATCGGGGGAGAAGTAACCACCCCCTGCCAATTCGATTTGATAACCTGCGTTAATGGTAGCTGCCACAAAATCAGGAGAAACAGTAGTTGGTGTCATACCGGGGACCAACAATGGCGCTCTCCCGAGTAGCTTGGAGAATTTTGTGTCTACAAATACTTGACCGGACTTGTTCTTCACCAATTTAGGGTGGAACTCTTTGAGCCAGTCAGCATTCTTCTTCACGCCATTAGGCGTAACGTCAAACACTTCTTGCTTGAAACCGTAGTCGTCTTCTAAATTATTATCCAAGGTGCCTGCGACGATAACACGAACACCTGTACCGTCTTTGTTTCTATGGGTTAAGACACCAAGACCAGAGGCACCACCGGGGCCGAAATCCAAGATGTGTGAGGTTTCAAATTTTGTAGTTAACTCCCACTTCACTGGCAAAGTTATGATACAATCCGTAATCCTTTGGGCGAGGGAACCCTCTTGGAGTCTCATGTCTTCACCGCTATAGGTATCGTAAACTGGAATCTTTAGATCGGCTTGGTTGAATTCAATTCCATAACGAGCCAAATCCTCATCGATAAAGGTTTTGGCTGGAGATAACAAGGGAGAGTGGAATGGAGAAGCTACGGGCAAAAATCTGTTAAAAAATTTCAACTTCCTCTCACCGTAGGGGATTCTAGATTGGTCCAAACCAGCGGGAGCCTTGGCCTTACGCAAAGTCAAATTCAACCCGTATAGTGACTGTGGTGGACCTGTTACTACCAAGTTTCTAGCGCCATTGATCAAAGATATGACAATATGCTTTTCAGATGGCAGATGCAAGTTGGTTTTGTCAACGTACTCTTGCACCTGCTCCTTGGACAAGTTGGAGATGGCCAACATGGGGGAAGGAGTACCTTCGCTGTTTTCCACGGAATCCTGTAGGATGGAAGGTGGAAGAGAAGTGTTGGGGTAGGCCAAATAGCAATGCACACCGATGAAGAACAGCAGCGAGATGGCTTTTTTAACCGCTTGGAAGAAAGATTCCCACGAATCTGCCTCGGCGATGGCGACCGCTGTGGCCAAACCTTGCGAGTGACCGGTAGCAGCTACCAAGTAGGATCTCAACTCACCTGGAGTGAAACCCAACAATCTTGCTGTAGTGGCATAGTGAGCCAGTTGAATGACACCGATCAAGGGGCACGAAATGGGGATAGATAACAAGTAGTCCGTGTCTGGGGTCTTGCTTGGGTCCTCCAACCATTTGAGCACATTGAATCCCTGAGTAAACACCTTTTCGGTGTCCAAGGTAGACTTCACGAGTTCACGCAAAGTGTCTGCAGAGAATTTGATAAAATCACTGATTAGAGGACGGTAAGTCTGGTAAAGCTCACGCAACTCTTCAAAATAGTCATCCGTGTTACCTTGGCCACCAAAGATGGCTGCCACCTGGGATTCTCCCTGGGAAGTGGATCTAAAGAGCGCCGACTGAGATTGGGCAAACGGTTTGTGAAGAGTGACCTTGGCTGCCACGTGATTCTTCACCACTTCTTTGGCCTTGGCCAAAGTGGTTGGGTACACCTCTTGGTCCCTGGCCAAACGCGCTGCCACCGAGTGAACGTCGTTACCTTGTAAATAGCTGTTTTCAAACTCATTCAGCGCCACGTTGAGCACAGGCCCGTAGTGGGGCTCGTCGTCGGAGGCAAATTCGGCCAAAAAGCCTAAGAATTTTGCCAAAAGCTCTGTGGGGGAAGAAGGTTCATCATCAGAGGCAAATCCCTCCGTGGGTTCCGGTAGAGTCTTTTTGAATTGATCCAGCAGCTCGTGTGCAGAAAAATAGGACTGTGTGGGCACTGACAAAATGTGCTCAAGCGAACCGTGCGTCAAGACCAGCGGCCTTGTAGAACCAGACAATGGTGGTGACATGTGGGAAACTGACAATTGGGAATTAAAAAATGTGTGTGAACAAAAAATGAAAAAAACAATTGGGGAAAAACGACTGGGATGGGGAAAATACTAGTCTTATTGGCTTGGTTCAATCCTGCTCTTTTATCTTTCTGCTTGGTCCGTTCGTTTGTTTGTCGGCTCCTTTTTGGAAAAGTCTATCAACAGAAACAGAAGGAATATTGAAAGAGAACAGCGGTAGTGAAAGGAAAAGGGAATAAATAAACTTTAACTCTTCGCCGCTTTTTAACAGATCTTCATCCAATGTTCAATTGGAACAAAAGGGTTGGAAAAAAAGTAGATATTCCAGAAGGATATTATAAAGGTGATATTTCGCCACTGAAAAACCGCCCAACATTTTTGTAGCGAGAGACGTTGTTAGCACATGCTTTTCCCATTTCCTTTTATATGCGGGCCGAAAATTTTGAAAACGGTGAAACGACAATAATCCAACAGAATTTTTGCCGCCATAAAGCCATCGTCGATAGTGAGAATTGGTATTTGGAATCTTTCGGTCAAGAGATAAAAATTGTTGGATTGTTGAGGTGAGAGGGGGAAATAAAACCAAAAAGTTTTGAGCAATTCAGGCAGAATTGAGGCTAAAGAGGTGGCTTTTCACGGCCAAATCGTCGCCTCGACTACCTTGAATCGTAATTTGCGTTCGCTCAGAAATGATAATCCCTTTACAAGCGGCCACATCGTTGGACCACGTTAGGGGAGACCAGCCTTCGATGCTTATCACGTGAAGCCTAACGGACCTCATATCTTTTTAAAAAAAAAAAAGGGCGTATGACCTCTTGAGAGGGGGACATTCTTTATTCTTACTCGAGTAACGTCTTGGAAATGCCTTGTGCTAGCGCTGAGCACGACTACAAGCCAAAGTATTTGGTGAGCGGTAACTCGGTCCTTGCATCATGGACAAGTTCAGTCACGTCACGCGACGCGTAAGGCGAAACTCCTTTCCTCGCTTGGCGTCTCTGGGGCTGTCCGAACCACCGGCGCGTCCGACATAGTAATGTCGCATTACGTATTTACACAAGGGTCTTTCAGACAATAAAAAAATAAAAATATTTGCCTACACTTTAGGGGCCGTTTCTCTAGGGGACCATTGGTGGGTGTGGGGGTGGCTCTAGAAGTCCCATTGTTCCTACGGAGGATACTATTGAGTGATGATCATTCAAGAAAGGACCCTGAAAGGAAAGGTGTCTGTCCCTCTGACGGGCTATACTATTTTCTCCTCCGCTTTCTTTTTTTTCTTCCGGACAACTTAAAATTTATTGTTTTGTTGTGGACAGGAATTTCGTTTTTGAATTATCCACACCTCTACTTGTTTTAAAAAATGGAGTACGCTATTTTGCAAGAGAATCCACGGTCAAGTTAAGCTGCGCTCAGTTTTGAGTTGACTTCTGTATTTGGCTGCGAGAAAGTCACGTGATGAAGCACTAGATTATGTAGATTTGATGAACAATCATTCCAAAGGGTATGAACTTCAATACACGATTGTAATATCATGGCATACGAAACACATTGCAAGGTATTTAGTCTCAGTTAATTATCCTATCATGTAAACAAATATGTTACCCTATAATGATGCACCGCGGCCCTTACTTGTTATTACTAGTTTCCATTTGGGAATTGTATTAGCTTGTATTTCGTAGGCATATTTGGTGAAACTAAACTATTAGCGAACTTTCTTTCAAAGTTCGTACTTTTCCATATCGTTTACATTGAATAATTTACTGCAAACTTAAACAGGCGGAGCGAAACGCTCGCTTCTAGGACCCACCAAAATTTGTTAGCATACCCTGAAATTTTATTCACCCCCATAAAACTTCTTTTATCTTTTTCGAGAGGACTCAGGCCTCTGTATCTCGGCCGTCCGGCAGCTGTCGCTAAAGTCTGACTATGCCAAGCTTACAAAAAAAAAGTTAAGACATATTCTTTAGGCTTTTCCTCATTTTACTAAGACTTCCCTAGTATACCTGCTTTTCAGAGGATAAGCGCTCATCGAGAATTGCAGTAAGAAGGCATACAAAATAAATAATACATGTGTAACTAATGCAGCTGCATTGACATACCCGCTTCAGGCCCATCCCTGGCCATCCCTTCGCCATTCAAATCGTCGGCTAATCCTGAATTAGTATACGCATTAAACGTATCATTAATACTCGTAAACATAGCTTCGCCGTCATCTTCGTCGTCATCATCATCCATATCGTCGTAACTGGGATCCCTGTACATCTCTAGACAAGCCGCTAGAGCTTCATTGCAGTTGTCCACCATGCTGTCGCCTCTATTGACTCCAAAATTCTCGAATGTAAACAAATTCTCGATTTCAGGGTTATAGTGCCTGTCGTACATGCTATACTTGGGTCTTAAAGTCAATTCTATGCTAGAAAGAGTAGGTTTGAGACCGTGCGGCTCTTCCTGAGGCTCTGGCAGTTCGCTGTCTCCAGTGAAGAACTGATTTAACACCTCATCCCTTTCCAACGTCAAAAGTAACTCTAGGCGATGTCCCTCTTGTGCCCCTTCTGCCATTCGTATGGAACCATGGCATATGACACTCTCATATGGTATTTCGAGTCCGTTTCCCATCTTGTTAAACCAGATGATAATGCCCGTGCTCAAAATGAAAAGCTCTACGTCTTCGACCCGTGTCTCATCTTGTCCAAACTGTAGCAACCCCAGTAAAATATGGCGTCCTCCACCGAAGAGAATCACCACATCACTACTGGGGACATTTATCATCGGTATTCCATTTACCAAAGGCTGCGTCCTCTTGTATTGGTTATAAGAAATTACATTTTCCACCGAGGGCTTGAAAACCGCTAGCTGACTCGTCGGCCTCCCCTTGTGCATTTTTAGGGCTGATCAATAGATCATTACTTCGCAAACTCTTAAGTGCTCCCCCACGCCAAGTGAACGAACTTTTTTTTTTTTTCAGTCTGACCATGGTGATGCTTTAGCTCCCACAAGGTTCCATTGGTCACATGACGAGATTTATACAGTACAATAACTATATACTTTTTAATGCGACTCGGTGTCAATATATAACACGTCGACATTCTGTTCGAAGCCGTTGAATGGTGTGGCCGCAGATGCTGTGTATGCTCCAAGATTGGGGAAGTATATCCAGTCGCCTGACACTAAATCGTGCTTCATGTAATGCTCCTTTGTGATGCAGTCGAGGCCATCGCAAGTGGGCCCCCATATGGAAACTTTTTGAGGATATGTAGTGTTTTGCTGAACTTTTTGCGGCGATGTGGAGGTCATATCATGGTAGTGGAATTCACCATTATGATACAATGTGCGTGGAGTTGGCTCTTGATGGTCAAATAATATACAGTTCATGTTCCCGTAAACACCATCGTTGATGTACAGCATGGCCTCATTGGGGGATAACGTACGCTTGGCGATGACATTTGCGGCCAGAGTAAAGGTGGTAGCGGCAAAGTAGCGGCCAGGCTCTGCAATGATGTCGATGGCACATTTTGGAGGGAAGAATTCGTCGAGTGCAGCCCGAAGAACGGCACTGGACTCACCAAAAGATTCGAATTGAAACCCACCACCAATATCAAGTAATTTTAAAGAGGGGAGCTGAAGTTGCTCTGCTTTGTCAAATACTAGACGAGAATCCCTGACTGCCTTGTAAAGACTGCTGAAATCAGATGCACCAGAACCCACATGGAATGCAACACCAACCAAATTCAAGCCCAGATCCTTGACACACTGCAATAAAATGTCCACCCTTTCCATTTCACAACCGTACTTGGTGGAAAGCCGACATTGGGCAGTAGAATCATCTGTGGAAATTCGCAGCAAAAGTTGGGACTCTGGATGGAATTTTTTAATCTTGTACAACTCCTCGATGTTATCAAAGGTAGACTTTAATACGTTGGTCTTAGCAGCGTACCTGATAAAGGAGGAAGCCTTGCAAGGGTTAGCATAGATGATACGATTAGGGTCAACACCCAACTGCAACGCTCTCTCTATCTCCGACTTGGAAGCGCAATCGAAATTCACCCCTAGACTAGCCAGAGCCTGCAAAACTTTGGGATCAGGGTTGCATTTGACGGCGTAAAACGGTTGGACACGGGGCAACTCCCTATACCAATTTTTGTACAATCTTTTCACTTCCCCAATGTCGCAAACAAAGAAGGAGTTTTCTTCTCCTGGATCACAGATCTCATGGTTGATAGTTTCAATCCGTTGCTTCAAAGCCGCAAAAATCTCATTGTGAGCCTGCTCATACGGAGGCTTGGCAGCTCTTCTCTCTGAAGTTGAAGAATAGACAGAACCAGCTGGATTTTCCACGGCGTGTAAAGTTGCCAATTTCAATTCGACGTCAGTTTTCGACATTGCCTGGTGGATCTATTCCTCAGACAGCAGTAAAGACGAACTACCTCTGGCCTTTTTCTTGACGAGATTTAAACTTTCTTGGGGAGCAAATTGTTCAACTTTTAGATTTTGCAATTCAGATTTTCTCATCTCATAAGAAGGGAAAAGAAATCAAGGAGAAAAAATGGAAAAAACAAAAATAACTAACATCATAACCGTCAGCAAAACGAATTGACAAAATAATTAAAATAATGAAATATAAAATTTAAAGATCAAACTGCGATGAAAAATCATGTATTAAAAATCATAATATATGAGGATTTTTTCCTTTTTGCGTTCAGGTATACCTGACTGATGTGTCTGAAAGTCCTGCAGTTTCCGTAATGCAATTGCAAAATAGACACCTGTAACCCTCTGCAGTCAGTCCATCTTCCTTTTTCTCTTTAGCGACACCATTAGTTTTCATAATACTCAGTTCTCCCTTGGTCGGAATCTTGCGGCACGATGTATTCAAACACCTCGTATGAGTCTTCTTATACCGCAGTCCACAGGAGTTGCACAACTGGTCATGTTTGCGACCTGACCAAGAAGGTCTCCAGCAGGGAGAATCACTTGAATGGCAGGAGACGCACTTGCGCCCGCTGTGGCCTGAAGTACTAGACCTTCTCGTCGGCGAAGTCTTGGTGCTGATTCCCTGGAATGAAGCCTTTTTAACTGAAGTGACTATAGGACTCTGTGGAGAGTCTAGCGAAAACCTATGATATTTGGAAGAGGGAGTAACATGCGGCGGTGTTGCTGGGCGTACCGGTGAAACCGATCTCGACCTGGACTTGCTAGTCGATGCATGAAGCGTTGCACTGTCCATTATGGCCGGACTGGGAGAAACACGGGCGTCCATCTTAAGTGCCAGTTGCCTGGCTGCGCTGCCGATCGACCTGTTACTTCGTGAAGGTGTGGGCAGCTGGGAAGGCGGTGAAGTTTGTTTGGTCACCTTAAATTTATCACACTTTGGTCTAGAATTGATTGACAACACATCGCGGTTATCTAGGAGACGCTTCAGTTGCAGTGCCTTAAAACTGTTGGTTTTCTTGTGACGTTGACCTGGCGAGCATAGTTCTTGCTTCACCGTCTGCACCAATTTGTCGCTAACAAAAGGGGTGAATTCTACGGGAGGAGTGGTTGTAGTCTGCACGTTATCGCCGCTACCAGGACTCATGGGCGGAGTCATGGGCGCTGATACGCTGTTTGACAGGTCTTTGAACGTGTCCCTTGGCTCTAGAACGGAGGGCACAGGTTGTGGTGGTGGAGAATTGGAGCCTCTTAAAAGAGCGGACAATTGGGTTCTATCATGTGAAACTTCGTTGACGATCTTCGTATAGTGATGAAAGTTGGTAGCTCTGCACCAATGCATCAAATTACGTTTCCACCATGGCGTAAATTCCGAAGTATCTGGATACATGTACGCATGCTCCTGAATTCTAGGATCGGGAAGCAATTGCAAGTGCCTGAGAGAAGGAAGGGTCTCTTGGTCTCTGCGCGTCGCGGTAACTGGAGTCGCCAATTGAGTCTTAGCGGAAGAAGGCGAATTTCTGGGCGTCACAGCGTAGTCGTGATGGTGAGGTGAAGCCGGAGCAGTGTTGTACTTGCGTAGCACAACATTCCCCAGTGCATGACCGGCCGGCAACATGGGAGGCTTCTGCGTCGAGTAGCAAGAGTAGCTCTGTGAATTAGAGTACCGCGAAGGCAGTGAGGGAACGGGAAAAAAATCATCAAAAGCTTTACCCCTTCTGTCATCTGAACCAGCAGAGGAAGAAGTAATTGGCATTGGTGGGACTGAAGAGGGTTGTTGCGCTGATATGGAATAACTGTTTACAGCGGCAGACATTTGTAAGGAGTGACTACGCCCGGGCGTAAAGGAGCGACAATGGTGTGGACGTTCGGCGGTACACACGATAATGGTATTTGCATGTGGACATAATTGGATTCGATACCCTCCTTGCTTTATATGAAAGCGTTGGGGCAAAAAATGCCTTATTTACGTATTGGAATGCTGGTTCTCCAAGGCGAAGTCTAAATCTCCCTAATAGAGGTTGACGATTGCAGATCACTAAACATGTTTCAAGTGAAGCAAATCACTGCTATAATTGTCATGCATCAATTGGCATCAGATCAGCCCTCGGTTGCTTCTTCTGCTAAACAATCTTCATTGACGCAGCCAGTTTTTTTGTTCTTTATCTTTTATTTTTCATTTCACTGACACCAACGCAGCGTAGCCCGAAAATATGGAATTTGAGAAAAACAAATCAAGAATAAATACGATGGCTTGCCCAAATGTAAGAAAGAACAAAAACACATCGGGGCACATACAGTTATTTTGGGAACCAATTGGACATTGTGGTGCCCCGAAGCAGTTCATGTAACCTGTAGGATGCTCATGTTAGCTAAAATGAGAGAGAGAAGATAAGCGTTACCCGGAGAAAAACCTCCTACCTGACAATTTTTCAAATCTTGGGATGAGCCAGCTGGTCCTTTACCTGCTGGTAAACGCAGAGAGGAGAGAAGAGAAAACAGTGGTAAAATGAACAGGTACGGTGGCCGTGCCGGTAATTTTGGAAATGGCAGTGGTGGCAGTGGCGGCAGCAGCAGCCGATCTCAAGTCGCTGAATTGTTCGTTAAGAAAGTTTTGACCCATTTGGACAACACGGATCCATCGAAATTGCAGCAATTCTTGGGTCTATTCAACCCTAATGGATGTAAAGTGATCATTAATGCAAGGCCGTTTCCTCAACCGACCGCTTTCCTCGAGCAATGGGAGACCGGAGTGACACAGACCCAGCATGCACTGACGGCCGTTGACTACCACGTGATTCCCGGCTCCAATAGCATAGTGTTCAATGTCAATTGTAAGGTTAGATTCGACGAGGGCGGTAGGGATCGTGCTGGTCAGGATGCCAGTGTGCAGCAGAATCCGCAACAGCCACGCAATGCTCTGAATCGAACCAGGCCCCTTTGGGGTTCGTATTTCGGTGTGTCGCTGCAGATGGTTGTGGAAGAGAGGATCCTAAGCAATGATTCAAATGGGTCGATTTTGGCATTCAACTACAACATGGTCTATGAACCTGACGATTCTCTGATGAGCATCCATTGATTGAGAGTACCCATGTACGTACATGTGGGATGTAATGATGAATGCACTAGTAAACTATAGAAAAAAAAATACAACTAGAAGCAGAGCGCAGTGATTTTTGGCTATCACGATAGGATCCTTTTTGTAAAACTATAAAATATTTTAATGTTTGATGAATATGACGTCCTGGATAAAAATTTGGCACATCCGTCGTTGCCATCCCCTCCTATAAGGTCGGATAGATATTTGATTGGAGTATAATTGCCCTTTCAAGACCGGCTTTGCTCCCCTTTTTCAAAGATTCAAGCGTGAATAAGCAATATGTGCACATTCAGCACGCAAGATTTGAACATTGAACGGGCCAAAAAGAAAGTCCAGTTCGTACCTTCCCCGATGACCTCACTCCCAAAGAATGCAAATGTTAACCCTCGACGTACTGTGGCGCATTGTGGTTGTACTAGAGACTATATAATTTTTCTTCAAGTTCGCTGTCTGAGTATTTTCGAGTATCCGTCTTCTCGTTCGCCCTCGGTTTTGCCCTTTATATGCCAATCCCTGCCGTGATAATGACAGCCGCGTCAAATCCTCCACAAACGATAAAGATTTCCCTAGCAGTCCTGAAAACAGGACTGGCTGTGACCAGTCGTTTGGATTAAACGTACGTCTAGAAACATGGGGCAAGCCGGAACCATAATATTGGACCCCGCCAAACTGCTGAAGATAATACAAGAGTGTCCATGAGGCGCTGCTATGATCCACTGTCCTGTTACTTGAATGATAATTTTATCCTTACGCCTAAACAATATTTGCTATATTCATTTTAATCATAATATGTTTTCACATTAGTGGTTTCTCTTCCATGGCGGTTGGGGGTGCTCCAGGATAGTACCTCCTTCTCACTCTGACGAATCCCCACAGGATGGAGTTGAACAAAGAGCCGACCACCGCGGCCCACAGCAGGGCGAAAAACACTCTACCGAGCCTCAACTTTATGCCATAGTCATCGTAGTTTTTGTTCAGCAGATGACGGATGTATACATATGTCCCTGTGCTGGTTCCCGCGCTAATGATGAAACTTGTGAATGCAATAGACGCCAAGAACCTGCCTACCCAATTCAGAAAGCGTATGTGAATGATCCAGCGAACAACGTTGACCACCAGGTTGAGGAAAATGACACATATGGCAATGAGCAGCGTGATGAACATGCATTTCACCAAATTGTTGTAATACCCCATGTCACTCTGCAGGCTCGAAGGCAGCACCACACTGGCCAGAGAATCTGCCATTGATGCCACTTCGTTATCTTCGATGCTGTCCAGAAGCATCTCCTTCAAATTGAACTTTTGTATACCCTGTGGCGAGGTGCAGTTTGTGATGGACCCGTTATCATTGGCAGTGCAATACGACCATAGACCAACGTTGATGTATGCCGGCAGATCCAGCGACGAGCTAGTACTGTTGGCAAAAACAGTATCCGTGTCGATGTTGGTAAGATCCAACTGGGCCACAAATATCTTATTGATTGGGTTGTAATTCTTGGTTGAACCGGCACAGGCCACAATGGCCAATATGAGTGCAGAGAAAGACACCAACGCACTGAAAAAGAGTACTACGGCGTTGATCATCGTCAGCTACCTAACCTACCTAACCTTCCCTAACTTACTATTCTACACGAAAGGGAATCAGATCAAGACGCGAATATTCAAGACATATATATATTGATATAATCACTGAGGCTTGGTATGAAGTGGCCAAACGCAGCCATTCGTGCGCTAAGACCGTGGGACAGGTAAACATGATTCGGACATGCTGGTTTCTCTGTGTCCTTTAAGAAGCGTCCTTGGTTTCTAATATAAATTAATAAAGAAGCTGTGTCGGCCTCCGTAGTACGCGGTCGCGCTGCGGTTGTCTCTGCCGAGAGGCGTCTGAAACGCGAATGGAAAGAGAAGCTGAAACGACCTGGCCGGAAGTGCCAAATGAGGCAAATGCGCAGAAGCATAGACCTCTTCGAAGTATGTTCAATTCACGGACAATTGTTTTGTATTTAGTACCATGGTTGCTTGTCTTCATTTTGCGGTGGGAAAGTCACTATCTAAAGAGCTGCAAAAGAGCGCTACATATAATACTAAAGCTTGCTCGTTCTAATTAGTTAAGGTTAACGTGATAAGCGTGACCAGTCAAGAATAAATGACCCTTCTATATCTGTAGAGTATGTCATAGTAGAGTCGCGTAATATAAGCCAACATGAAACATATTGGCGATGAGCTGAAAATCCTTCGAAGATATGTCTTCACTTCAGCGTTTTCTTTTCTCGATACCCATTTTTAGTATCCTCAAAAAGGCTGCTGCATTCTTCGGAGTTCTATTTAAAGAAAATGGGGATTGGGGTCCTTACACAGTTCTTGGCAAAGAGCGGCAGTGACGCTCATTAGTAGGATCCCTAAGGGATGTCAAGACTAGTAGAACGTTAGAATGAGGTCGAATAACGAACCAAGATGAACGTGATTTTTCATAAGTTCGTTCGTTAAGAGTTTTGACCCGTCTGCACAACACAGATCCGTGGAAATTATACTAATTCATGGGTCTTCCCAATCCAGATGGACGTAAATCGGGCGTAGATGTAAGGCCATCCGCTTAGACACCCAGCACCAGACTTTGATATGGTGCCGCCAGACTGATATATTCGTATGGAATAGAATAGAACCAAAGTGTACCTCTACCTTCAGGCTAGTATGGGGAAAAGATGTGGGATCATTTTATAAATATATGATGGATTCGGTACAGTCCATCTTCGTATGCTTAACACCGTTAGTCTACACTTCTCTACAAATGAATTTCTATAGAGTACGTTTGATAAGGAAGCTTAAAGATCTCAACTAAGAGATGGGACAGCGGAAGCCGAGGACAGAGGCGTAATATCTGTAGTTCTATTAATATATTGATGTTTACTTGGTTCAAACGTTTACTATAAATGCTCAGTAAAGCCACTCTCCCGAACTGAAGACTCTGATTCTTGGAAAGAACCTTTGCAAGAACCTCAGCGGCTAACCCCCTGCGGACTTTGCGTTCTAAAATCCGTCCGCGTTGGTCACGCCCTAATTACCCTGTCACACCTTTAAAAAGCAAATTGTGGGGAACGTTTCTCAAGGAAGTGATCGACCCCGCTACATATAAAGCCCTTCGATGTCATCAAGGGTAAAGCATAAAGACGAGTAGAAGAATATAGTCTGAATCTAAAAGTGGGAAATATAGATCGGGAGTGACTTTAGCATTTAGCAAAGGTTGTTTGTCGTGGTATGAACTATTGAAAGGAAGCGAGTTCAACATATTTAATTTCGATCATGTCCATTGCACAAGTTATGATAGGTTATCGGCGGCACAGGCTGAATATATTGAGGAGTTCATATATACTGTTACTGGCCTGGACTCTGTATGGTGTCTCCGGTGGCGGTAAAATGTCCAAGACGGCCAAACGTGTGGAGAAAAGTGCTAAGATGCACGGTCGTGAAATTGGTGGTGACATCGGTGGGGCTGATAGTGACGGGGGTTTTTATAGCTCCGAGGAAGAGGATAGCGTATGCGACAAAGAGAAAGAACCTGATGATAGTACTGAGACCAAAATGATTAGCAAAGGACCAAAGAGTCCAAAGGGTGTGGATTTTCTTGTCAAGCTAATTTTGCGAGATAAAAAATGCATGTCCCTTTTCCTTGCCCAGGCAGTGTTTTTAGTGATTAGGACTTTTCTGTCTCTACGGGTAGCCACCCTAGACGGTAAGATTGTGTCCTCTTTGGTAAAGGCCAACTATTTGAAATTTATCAGAATTTTGCTTGGGGGCTGGATGCTGCTGGGTATTCCTGCCAGTTTCGTCAACGCTCTAATAGGGTATACTACGAGATGGTGTTCACAGTCGATAAACGAAATTATCACCAAATACCTGCTGGACAAGTATTTGGAGAACCACCACACTTTCTATGCCGTGGCGGCTTCGAGCAGTGTGGCCGATATCCAAGAAAATTTGACCAAGGACATTGCCGCATTTGCCAATACTACGTCGTCGCTTCTGAACCAGCTTCTCAAACCGATGCTGGATTTGGTTTTGTGCTCATTCAGACTTTTGATGTCCAATTCAAGTTTCATGGGCGAAGGTACGCTGGCCCTGGGGCTGGTCGTGCACATGTCAAACTTTCTGCTGAGGGCGGTTCAACCAAATTTCACCAAGCTAGTGATGAAGAGATCCTCTTTGGAGGGTTGGTTCAGATCTTTGCATTCCAACGTGCATGCCAACAACGAAGAAATTGCAATTATGCGCGGGCAGGCTAAAGAGCTCAATACACTAGATTATTCGTTCTATGAATTGGTACTGTTTATGAACAGAGAGATTAAAACTCGGTTCATGTATGACTTTGCTACTAGCTTTGTTATCAAGTACACCTGGGGTGCTGCAGGTCTAGCGTTGTGTTCGATCCCAATCTTCTTCAAGGACAAGATAGCGGTCGCAAACGAAGATGTGACAGCAGATTTCATCACAAATAGACGTTTGCTGATGACAGCATCGAGTTCCTTGGGACGGTTCGTTGAGTTGAAGAGAAGCATTCAACAGCTTCGTGGCATTTGGTTGAGACTAAAAAAATTTGAGGAATTGCTGGACACTCATTCAGGACCCCAGTTGGCCGAATCAGATGAGGGTGTCATCATCGAGTACAATTCTGAGATTATCAAGTTTGAAAACGTTCCTCTTGTCACTCCTGCGGGCCAAGTGCTTGTGCAGGAATTAAACTTTGAACTGAAGCACGGTAATCATTTGCTAATCATTGGACCCAATGGGTGCGGAAAATCTTCTCTTTTCCGTGTCCTAGGTGGATTATGGCCGGTGAGACTTTCTCCCGATGGCAAACAGACTAAACTGATCATTCCTCCTGGATTGACTGACGACGGGTGTTCCATATTTTATTTGCCCCAAAGGCCTTACATGGGGAGCATGACTACGTTTAGGGAGCAAATCATTTATCCAGACACAATAGCGCAGTTTGAGAAAAGATTCAATGGCAATTATAGTAAGGGCGACAAACATTTGGCCAAAATTTTAAGTATGCTAGAACTGGAGGATTTGATTTCAGAAAATATGGCTATGGTTATGGCCCGTACTTCTGACGACAGCGGAGGAACTAGTGCTTCCGTGGAGCCTCGTGAAGCCTTTGAAATCAAAAGGAATTGGCCTGAGGAACTTTCCATCGGTGTACAACAAAGACTGGCGATGGCAAGGATGTATTACCACAAACCGAATTTTGCTGTGCTGGACGAGTGTACTTCGGCGGTGTCCCCAGAAATGGAACAAAAGATGTATGACACGGCGCAGAAATTGGGTACTTCTCTGATATCAGTTTGTCACAGAACGAGTCTCTGGCATTTCCACAACTATTTACTGAAGTTTGACGGCAGCGGTGGCTATACATTTGAGAAGTTTGATCCAGAGCAGAGACTAGCCGACGAGAATAAGCTTTTGGAATTGGATGCCATTCTAGACCAGCAAGTGCCAGTTTGGGAGAAAAGACTCAAGGACCTAACAGTTGCAAGGCGTTCCAACCTAATCCGAAAGTCACAGTCGGAACTGGAGCAGGTTAGAGTGGATCCAAATTCTGGCTACGCTGCCAAGCTGCAGTTATCCAACTCCCAGCGTTCGCCTGCGAATTCCGCAGACTCTGCGCCGGAAGTTGCCGGACAGGCCACATCAAAGCTGCTTAGAGATAGCGAGAAACAGGGAAATCCAAGCTAAAGTTTTCAACCACGAACATTATGTTCAACAGTTCAACAGTTTTATAGCAATAGTAGTCATTTAACGATTTTCGTCTCCTGAGCAAATTTCTTTAAAATTGTTTTCAGGTTTTCAAAGCTAAAAGTGCTTTTCAACACTTTCAAAGTTTGAGATCAAATAATAGAGGCTGCAGGAGGAGAAATGGAATGCTGGCATTTTGCAGAAGCTACTTCTTCCGGCCAACCTATTCTTAGAGAAAATGAAAAGGATATTCTCATTGACCAGATGGTGGGTTTATATCATAACAAATCCAAAATTTTGAATAGACAAAAGGGCCGCATCTTTCTCACATCGCAGAGAGTCATATATGTCGACGACTTGGAGCCCACTAAAAACTCCTTGAGCTTGGAGCTAAGCGGTATAGAATCGTTGCAGTTCTCTTCTCGATTTCTGCGGCGATCTGCTCGTCTCATTCTTTTCATCAAACGGGTCGATGAGTCACAAGTCTTAGATTCCGATGGTAAACCTAAAGCCAACCAGGACAATTGTACAAGCACCTGGATCTGTCCGATTTGTATGGTGACGAATGAAACAAAGGGTGGTTTCACGGAAAGCACCAGTCCTCGTCCCTTATGTGCAAACTGCGGCGTCGCCGCCGATTACGAAATGACCAGAGATTCCATTAGTATCTCAAACGCTGATGACTACGAAAACGGCAATAATAAAGATTTGGGTCCTACGAATAATGCCAATCAATGCCCCAGTTGTACTTTTATCAACCATTTTCAAATTACCAACTGCGAGATATGCGGAACCCAACTGCCCAACTCCAAGATACGACGGAATACGAATGGACCCATTGGCTTTACAGATTCTAGAGTCCATTTTGAACTGGAAGATACTGTGTCCAAGACTAAAAACATTAGCGATGACGTTACAAGCTTTGTGCAGATAAGCTTCCGCAAATCTGACGGGGTGTTATTTGCCCAAGCTACTGGGAAGACCCTAAAGGATTTGAAGAAAAATGAGCTCAAAGTTGTTTACAACAAGAATTTAGTTTCTGTTAATGGCGTTAAAGTCAAGGATGAAATCCTTACTGAACTACCACTCCTGGAGACGAAGCTAAGGAAGATAGGAATTACCAGCTTGGAGGAATCCGGGGAAAATATGTTGCTCAACAACGATATCATTTTTAACAATGCATTGACCGATCTTAACAGTCTCATGTCGTTGGCCAACGATATAGAGAAATTGTATACCGGCCGTTCCACTAAGCTAATGGGTGAAAAAACACAGAAACCTTTGCTCATTTTGGATAGAGAAAAATTCTGCAACAGATCGGTTTTCTTGGATGAAATTGCTCGAGAAATCTACGAGTTTGCTGTCTCGGAGTTCAAGGCTGACAGAGAAAGGTTGGGTTGCGTCATGATCACATTGGTTGACCTCTACGCCATGTACAACAAATGTATGCGTATAGGAACGGGGCTTATTTCGCCACAGGAGATGCGAGAAGCCTGCGAGAGATTTGAACAGTTGGGGTTGGATGATTTGAGGCTCAACAAGCTAAACGGGCGGGTACTATGTCTAGCGTCTAAGAACTCGTTCAACTTTGTAAAGTCAAAAATCTTGGGCCATATACATGAAAATGCCGGTTCCGATCTTTTACTGTTAATGCAGTTGCTCAATGGGGTCAGTTCAGACATGTGGACCATCGGTATCATCATGGAAGTCTTACAGAATTGCATCGATCAAGGTGACTTGGTCATCGACGAACAAATCAGTGGTATCCATTACTATGAGAACGAACACTGGCCCATAAACCCGACGGAGTAACAAAAATTCGAACATGTATCGTATTTTATCTAAATCATTAATTAGCCCCAATTTTATATACCCCCAAAATAATAAAAAAAAAATTTCATGATGCCATATCCTGTGCCGCGGCCACGTTTCTGGACGGAGAGGATGTAACGTTTGCGTTGCAATCGTGGTTGTTGTTATTGTTGTTGTTGTTGTTGTTGTTGTTGGAAGACACTATGCGTGGTAAGGATTCAATCTCCTGCACTATGAAATCTTTCTCATCCAGAAAAGTGGGCTCTTGGCAATCGGACCCAAATGTTTCGAAATATTTCAAGAGTCTGTCTCTGTTCTTAACTAAAACATCAAACACCTGTTTGGACTTTCTTGGATTCGCCACCATGACTTTAAAGACATTAAATGCCTCATGCTGTAAATTCTTGGATTTGTCGGTCATCAAGACCATAATCAGTTTCAAATTGTCTACCGAATTAATATAGGTGTTCATTAGTTGATTGTTAGATCTCACCACGATCAAAGTTGATAATAGTCTTGTACTCTGCCTTTTAGTCACATAACTACCATGTGCCATGAGTTTGTTGACGTTCTGAATGAAATTATTCATATTGCTTTCTTGACTGAAAAATTCCTTGGAGACCAACTTCGGATGCGTCGTTAATGCAGCGCTGAGGATTTGTAAGGATTCCGTACTTGTTTCAAAATTACCAAACCTCACAATGTCAAAAAGTTTCCATAACTGTGGGTCCTGCAAAACGATACGACACAGTTGCTCGCATTTGATACATTCCATGATCATGTTGCCCACAGTGAGGAAAACGTCATTAGGAGTCCGCTGTTGCATGGACAATTCCGCAGTATGTAGCATTAGGCGAATAGTCCTCGGCTTGGAGACCAAACTATCCACAGTGACTAACTTATTATCCTTAGAGTACCTCAAACAAATCGACAATATCAAAGTAACTTCCTTCCTAGCTTCAAACTCCAGATCAGAAAAATGTACAAGCAAATCGTAGAAAAAATCGGCCCTACACATGGCGCTATACAGCTCGTCAATGGCCTCTGCACTTGGACGTGGCTCAGTGTCAGCAAGGATAAAATGTTTGGTGTACATCAAATATTTGGAACACTCCTCTTGTGCCTTGCGTTTCCCGTCCTGCGTGGAACTGGACTCAATTTTGCTCAACTGGTCACTTATAAACTTGACGTAATCTTGGGGAGACTTAGGATTCTTTTTCCACCAGAAGGTCATATCCAAATCTTGATTTTTGTATTTTTTAAACATTATTAATATTTGAAGCTGGGAAGAGAAGTAATTGAGAGTAACCAAGAAACAAATCTGTCTTATACCAACAACTGTAACCAATAACACACGTTAAATCTCAATACAAAAGCTGATCTGTACCGATAAAGCCTTTGAAAAGTAGTTTGAAGCTTGTCTGACGTTTTTTTTCTTTTCGTGCTCTTACACAAAAGAGACGACATATCTTTCACGTTTTGCAGAATACGAACAAGAAAAGCTTCGTAGGGCACGAGGTAGGGCACAATTATTTTAGGTAGGGTTATCAGTGTACAGAATAATCGCATATTAATGAGAAACCGGTGTCACAATATCTAGCTATTTCTTTTCGAAGAATTTAGATCTACACAAGCTACGATTAGCCGTTAATTTGGCAATCGGGGGGGAAGGGACGCGCAGTGTGTTTTCTTGAACGTTTACTTTATTTTTCTTGTTACAATAATTATTAGTCTGAAAGATAGGCTCTCACTAAAACTTGTATTTAAATAGAAGCAGAACAAAAACTTCTCATCAGTTAAACAGAAGATATTCAACCTTCAGCGTTTAATATCAGTTTTTAAGGGCGGCCATTTGCTCCAATATTTGTTGAGAAGTCGCGACCTTAACTCATTCCATTAATTGATGGTATCAATTCAGTTTAATATAAGAAATAGATCCGGAGAGACGGTGAGTTGACATGGTTATCTCTTCATATGCGAAGATCCACATTTTTAAAGCCGCACAGAACAAGATTTTTATGTAATTCCCCATTTTTCAGAGCCAGGGAAAGCAGCTTAGTAACTTTATCCTATAAAACAGCAGTGAGTTTGCGGACAATCGGAATTCAATCCAACTGACTCATGCAATAAGATAAATCTTTGTGGTTATCTAATTAGTGCAATCCGTATCAAGAACTGTTCAATTTGACTACAAACTCCTAAGATTGTGTTGACCCTTCCCATCTCACCCAGCGGCATATTTCGCTGTTGACAGGTATGGCAAAAGGACACCCGAAAGTTTAATAATACAGAACGAAAAGCTTGGTGCTCTTTTATTTCAGTGATGACAAAACATACACGGCTTTTATATCCATAGGTATTCATTTTTGCCATTGTAAAGTCGTCTAAAAACGTATAGTGCAGATGTTTAATGGTATCCCCTTGCCAAAAGTTCTTTCTCGATACTTCCCCAGAAAAAGCGCGCAACTTCCACATCTTTAAATCTCTTGCTCTTATCAAGCTCTACTCTTTGTACGTTCCACTGTTGCACATGCCGAGGCTCTACGTCACCTGAAAAATGGAAATAGTATCCTTTACAATGTTGGAACAGTTCTGCCGGTGTATTCCACTGGTAGTTGTTGAACTGCCACGTATGACCCATAGTTAAGACAGCAATCACCCTTTCCCAGTATTCGGGTTTCGTAAACATCCTTGTGTTATTGACAATGAGAAACCTGACAGGCTTTGATATACGGTCCAAGCTCTTTTGCACTGTGATCAGATCAGACTGCGATGCTGGCAGTTCACGAGGATACACGTATTGTGAGTCCTCAAGAAACTGCTTAATGTTGGCCATAGTGAAGACAGAAGAAGCAGCGGATGGAATTAAAATGATCGGATCCTTGCGCTGAACGCCTTTAGATGACCCGGTAGGCTTTTGAACATGTCCGTTGTTGCTCTGTCCCGACTTTTTTGAGCGTAATGATGACTTAATTGACTGTACAAGCTTTAATTCTGAATCTTTGACCAAATACCCGTAGTTTATGAGCTTGTTACCGCGTAGTGATGTATTATGATCCAACAAAGGTCTTTCATGGGACAATGCTTGGGCCAAAATGGGATCATTCAAAACCGTACTGTCTTTTTCTGCTGCATCATTTTGTTTACCAGCATCGAGCTTAGAGGATGATTCCTCTTCTTTAAAATGTTCCTGACCGTGGGAGCCCTCAACTGAAGGTTTAACGTATTGAGAAGTTTCCGATTGACCCGAAAGCCAATTTAGCAAGTCCGTCCTTTGCAGAAATGAAATATTAGTCAATTTTTTGGCTTGGCAATCAGCTAAATAATCCGCAGCACTGGATTCTCTGTGCAGCCAGCATTGGATTATCGCCCTCAGAGGTACTTTTTGGCCCTCCAATTCAAATTCAGTCAGCTCATCAAGTGATTCCTTTTCCCCATTCTCATCCTTCTGTGATTCAAAAAACACGGTTTTAGCCTCTAAAATATTACTAGCATTATCACCATCTTCTTTTAGAAGAGAAAACTTGTCGCCTGCTTTTAAATGTTTTCTAACCTTCAGTAATAACGTAGACATGTGCAAAACCTTGCAGAAGCAGCTACGAGCTTCGAATGTTGGAAGAATTCAGTGCATTAGTAGTGGCATCAAACTTAATATTCTTTTTCTTCAAATATTCTGAAATTTTTACCCGGGTAAATTTTTTTTCAAGTTTATCGCTTGAACTTGTCGAACTTTTCACCTCGACTAATGAAGTCCATTGCGGAATTGACAGTCATATTATGGCTCATTCGCGAGGTTCTATGGCCATAAATTAATTAAAATTGATTAATTCATGGGTAAAAAGGGTAAAACACCTCCAAAGAGTTTGCCTGCGCCAGAAGTGCCAACAGAAGGCAAGAAAAAAGGTAAGGGCAAAAGGGAAGAGCTTTCAGAAGATGAAAAGGCCAAAAGGCAGGCCAATAGAGCTAAAGTGGCCTCTACTTCTAGCTGGACCGGGAAACTTCCACATACCTTGCTACATGAGATGTGCCAGAGGAGGAAGTGGAATAAAGTGGATTATGATATGAAGAAAATAGGTGACAAGGGCATGCTAGCAATTGCAGTCCTATCTTACACAGATCCCAAGACCAAAGAAATTCTTACGGTGAGAATGACTGATCCTAAGTATGATAAAGTTAGTGGCAAGGGCGCAGTTGTACCACAAGAGACCCCAATGGAGGCCAGGCATTTCGCTGCTACGGTCGCATTGTACCGAATTTCTTACAACACTAACTTACAGATGATGCTTCCGCCGAATCATAAGAAACTTTGGTATGATCTGGATGATTTTCGCAAGTCTTTGACGAAGGAAAATCCTCACAAGGCTCAGAAATTGTTCGATATCAATCCATTCAAAACTCTTTCAGAAGAACAGAAGCAAAAGCAGCAAAGGACCAAAGATGAGGAGGCCAAGAGTAGGCAAGCGGAAAAACAACAACAGGCGGCAACCGTCTTGACTTCTCTGGGCTCGAAGCACTACAAGACTGAAGCGAGAGGCAAAGAGAGGACGATCAGAAGGGTTCCACAGTCTCACAACGTTTCTTTCCCCAGAAAAGCTTGGCAAAATGCTCCATTTGTGGATTTTGAAGAATCTCTAAGACAAAAAATTGAGTCTTCTATAAAGCTGCATATCGACTGGAATAGTAAGAGGATAAAGGCCGAGGATGCGGAATCCGCGGATCGCGAAGCATTGCAAGAGAAGCTTTTGTCCTTACAATTCAGACTCCCTCATGTTGAAGAAGCTTTGCAGTACAAAGATCCACTTTCTTTCCTTCTCTTCCATTTGCCGGAAGATGATTTACCGTCGTACTTTCACAAGAGGAAAGAAGATTCCAAGAATGTGTTAGAAATCTCAGCACTGCCACTGGAAGTAAGAAACAAAGTTGACAGATTGATTGAAAGTGGTGTCTCCCGGGAGGAAGCTTTATTTGCCTTAGAGACCTGCAACATGGATGAAAGTGAGGCTGCCGGGAAATTAACTGCCGCAATCATTCCTAATTTAGCAACAAACATAGAACCGCTGATATCAGAAAATGAATCATTGGAGATCTGGAATCAAGAACTTGAGAGTTTGCAGAGCATGTACCCAGAATCAGTAGAAGTATTGAAGCCGGGTTTTTGTTACACCATGGATCTTATAAAGGAATTTAAGGTGAAACTAAAAATATACAGGACGAAATATTATCCATGCTCTCTACCAGGCATCATCGTGTCCACTTTTGAGAGAAACTATAAGTTACCCGATTATATTAAGCAGAAAGTATTGCAAAACCTCTTGCAGTACGTGATAGATTCACATTTATTAGGTGACATGCTTGTGTTTCACATTTACTTATGGCTGCAAGATCATTTAAAGGAAATAACCGAAAATCCAGGGCCGCTGCTGTCGGAGCGAGAGTTACTAGCTTCGATGGAGGGCAAAGAAAAAACCACTTCAATCCCAAATACTTTGAATGGAAAGAGATCAAACCAAAAACGCAATAAAAATGTTTTAACCGCTGGAGAAATTGCTTCTTTAAAAGACGAATACTTCAAAAGAATTGCTACTCCAGCATACAAAGCAATGCAAGAAATCAGGAAGAACTTGCCAGCTTGGAAAAAGCAAAAAATTATTGTTGATCTGGTGAAGACTCATGATGTAACTTTGATAACCGGCGAAACCGGTTCAGGAAAGTCTACGCAAGTGGTACAATTTTTGTTAGATACATTGCAACGTGAGAAGGATAATTTTGCTGGAACCAAAATTATATGTACGCAACCAAGAAGGATTTCTGCCATTGGTTTAGCGGAGCGTGTTTCTGATGAGCGTTGCGTTACATGCGGAGAAGAAGTTGGATATATCATAAGAGGAGTCAACAAGACCAACTCCAAGACAAGGATACGTTTTATGACCACTGGTGTTTTGGTTCGTATTTTACAAACCGATGCATCATTTTTGAAGAACTCAATACTTGTAATTGATGAAGTACATGAAAGGTCGGTCGACACGGATTTGATCGTTGTTCTTTTGAAAAATCTGATGGGTAAAATTCCCGGTTTAAAAATTGTTTTAATGAGTGCGACTGTGAATGTCGATGTCTTCAAAAATTTCTTTAAAGGCTTGGGCACTTGTCACATTGAAGGACGTACATTCCCTATCAAAGACTATTTCTTAGACGACATTTTAGAAATGGTTGATTTCAAAATTAGAGCTGATAAATTTCGAAACTATCTCGATGGTGATGATGAAGATAGGAACGAATATATTAATCCCACTGCAGATTCAAGATTTTTCAGATCGGGTCAAATCAACTATGATTTGGTTTGTGAAGTTGTCCACCATGTTGATCAAGAACTGAAAGAGGCGGACAACGATGGGTCCATAATTGTCTTTTTACCCGGTGTGGCAGAAATAAACAGGTGTTGCAGCATGTTAAAAAGCGCAGATGATCAGAACCGACTAGTTGTTTTACCTCTTCACTCTGCATTGGCACCTGAGGATCAAAAAAAAGTGTTCAGAAGGTACAATTCCAAACGTAAAGTCATCGTTTCAACGAACATTGCTGAGACATCTATCACCATTAGCGACTGTGTTGCCACCATCGACACAGGGAAGGCTAAGACTATGATTTACAACCCTAACGACAATACGACGAGATTGGCCGAATCGTTTATCTCCAAGGCCGAAGTTAGCCAACGTAGAGGCCGTGCTGGTAGAGTTTGCGAAGGCGTTTCCTATAAGCTCTTTTCAAAGAGACTCTACGACGAGGACATGATACCCATGCCAATTCCAGAGATAAAGCGGGTGCCATTGGAATCTCTTTACATCTCAGTGAAATCTATGGGCATTAAGGATGTGAAGAAATTCTTGGCAACTGGATTGGACCCTCCTCCTTTGAAGGCGTTAGAGAGGGCTAGTGCTATGCTAACCACGATTGGGCTACTGAACGAATACGATCATTCCCTGACTGAGCTAGGTAGGTTTATCAGCTTGATGCCCGTCATGGATAGCAAGCACGGCAAATTATTAATTTACAGTATCATCTTCGGCGTGACTGACGTGGGTATACTTTTGGCCTCCATTTTGAGCATTAGCGCCATGCCTTTTTTAAATGACGTGAAAGTCAGGGACAAGGTTAAGTCCTTATTGCAGCAATACGAAACCAGAGGTGACCTTTTGGCCATCACGGAAATACTTCGTCAGTATTTGAAACTAGAGGATACAGCCTCGAGAAATAAGTTTTTGAAAGAGCACTATTTGTCCTACAACAAAGTCAAGGACATCATGTCTTCTCGTACCCAATTTTATTCTATCCTTAAGGATGTCGGATTTATACCAATCAGAAATCAACCAGAAAATACCACTTATTTGAATAGAAATAGTAATAATGTGGCTATTTTGAAAGCCGTGCTTACCGGTGCCTTTTACCCTCACGTTGCCAGGGTCCAGTTACCAGATCCGAAGTACATGGCGACGAGTGTTGGTGCCATTGAGCGGGACCCAGAAGCCAAGGCTATTAAATATTGGATTAGAAACGAAGAGTACATTGACAGCTTGCAAGAACGAGAGATCCAAACTCCTGGCGAGAGACCACTTCCGGCCAAAAGAGCTTTTATCCATCCCTCTTCTGTTCTTTTCTCTTCCAATCCCTCAAACAACTCCGAGGAGCTCGCAGCTTTGGGAGACGCGAACGAGGCCAGTACGAAGAGAAGTTTTGGTACTGTGGTAGTTTCCAAGTTCCCTTTCATTGTATTCAATTCCTCACAAGTGACTAGCAAACTATTCCTACGGGATCTTACCCCTACTTCCACTCTGTCCCTGCTGCTGCTTGGTGGTCCCCTCAGCTACGAAGTAAACGGAAGCCAACATTCGCCAGGCATTGTTTTGGATAATTGGCTTCCCATTAGAACATGGTGTAAAAATGGTGTGCTCATCAAGGAGCTTAGAACGCTGTTAGACCAGGCAATCAGAGAGAAACTGGAAAATCCAAGCTACTCTGGGGCCACCAAGAACATGGACAAGCCGAACACGGTTTTAAACCTTGTGGAGAGAATAGCTAATGTAGATTAATATAGAGAATTATAGAGTTATATTCTCCTGCATGGAGGATCCAGAATAGAATGAGCCAATGCGACCGAGACTATCTCTTAGGAAGACCAACGGCTGATATAATCTTTTCCAAACAAACAAACCCATAATCCTTGGATACAACTTAACAGGAGGATATCAACATAGTAGCATATGTCACTACTGTCTGCAAATCTCTCGCTAGCTCACCTGACGCCCCCGTCTGAATGGATGGACGATACCAATGGGATCTGGTACGATACCAAAGAGGAAGTATGGCACTGTTACTATCAGTACAACCCTAATAACACGGTCCGGGGGATTCCGCTTTACTGGGGCCATGCAGTCTCTGCGTGTGTCACTAAGTGGGAACACAGGGGCAAAGCCATTAAGCCCCGCTCAGATGCTGCAGGTGTTTTTTCAGGATCTACTGTGGTGGATTATCATAACACTTCTGGTTCAGCGATTTCGTGGACCTCAGGCAAAGGGAGGTAGCGCACTGGACCCAGGACGCCAATTGTACTCAACCTCAAATGGTCAGCTATTCACTCGACGGTGGATACTCCTTTGAGGAATACGCTAACAACCCTGTTCTGGACGTTGTTTCGGCAGATTTCAGAGACCCCAAAGTAATTTGGCATGGAGAAACTCGTAGATGCATTATGATTATTACAATGTCTCAAAAATTTGATATCTTGTTCTATTCTTCTAGAAACTTGACTGCTTGGAAATTCGAATCATCCTCTGCTCATCAGGGTTACAGGGGTTACCAGTACGAATGTCCAGCTCTCGTAAAATTGCCGCTATTTGATTGTCAGGGCAAGAGCTCGCCAATGGCAGCCAATGCTGGGTAGTTTCAGTGTGTCTATTGATTAGCATGGTTTCCAGGTTAGGGCTTGGATAAGTCATACGACCGTAGTAAAGCGATTTGGGATGATCCGAAAGAGCTCCCGACCTGTGACTATGGTACGGTTGAACGTATCGATACGTTTCTGTGACTTCTTAAAAAATTGCAGAGTTGGATTCATGCACAAACTGAACCATATTCTCTGCTTCGGTGTAAAAGTAGGCCATGGATCCATCGAATATCTTATCGGTAAGTAACTCTATTGTATTGAATGTGTCAGGTGTTGACTTAATCGAGATTTGGAACTTGAACTCGTTGGGGACTGCAAACTTTCGTACATTTCTTGCGCTCGCAGCTATACTTGTGTGGCTATTGTCATAATTACAGTTGGTACTCCTCTCAAAGTGCCGTATCACGTAATCCATGTAATCTAACAACACTCAATGCACTGGGAAGGAAGCGCTCTTTTGGTCGTTGTTGTGACTTCTTGTAAATGTTGTGTGACGGAGTTCGAGAACGCACCGATTTAGCAGTGGATGCTAAGAGGTATCCAAAAAACTCCTCGAGAAATCTTACCGAGTCCCGCAACTGAAGGCTGAGTTTGCAGATCTGAGGCTGTGGAACCACTGGCAACTGGTATTAAGCTATCCTTGATAGATGTAAACCCCCACGTCCAAGTTGGACGACAGAGAAGCTGCAAATTGCGAGATGATCAGAAGGACCCCAAGTCCTCTTAGCAGCAAACTGAGCGTGAGCGGCAAGAACATTCTTACCGTTCATTCTGTTCATCTGTAGGTGGTATCTCCATTCCTAGACATACTCCTAGAGAGCTCCATGGTCGAATTTCCCCTCAG
This sequence comes from Zygosaccharomyces kombuchaensis, assembly GCA_003705955.2. Lineage (NCBI taxonomy): Eukaryota > Fungi > Ascomycota > Saccharomycetes > Saccharomycetales > Saccharomycetaceae > Zygosaccharomyces > Zygosaccharomyces kombuchaensis. Next base: position 137,569 of record PPJZ02000003.1, read on the forward strand.
GTAAAAAGGCCTTGACGTGGGCGGTTCTGCCCTTCGCTTCTTCATCGTCTTCACCCTCCACCCCTCTATAGATCAGATCCTTGAAGATGTTCGACCTCAAATGGCTGCTCTTGAATTCCAGCATAAACAAGATGGCATCCATCATGTTAGATTTCCCGGATCCATTAGGGCCAATGATACTGATGAAATTGGAATCCCGAACCCCAACCTTCACAGTGCCAGTCGAATTTGAAATTTAAGAGCTCTAAGCCAACCAACCGGCCCATTTCGATCCCTTCTCCTTGTCCTCTTTCTCTTGGCAAGCAGCGTTAACGAGACGTGATGAGATGAAGATATAATCCCTACGAGTCTTAAACCAGACGCGTCACAATCTCAATTATCAACCATTTATATAAAATATATTTGCTGCATCTTGTCTATCTCGTACTTCCCTTCCAGCACGCTCACACTGCTGTAGCTCCCAGTAGAGGTTGCTCTTGTATGCGAGGGATACAAGCTTCTTGTACAGCCAGGTATTGCTCACGAATAAAACGTACATGCCCAGGGCGTCAAGTACTATATAAGTATCGTTCAGAGCTACCTTTGACCTGTCACTGAGGATTAAGGTCCTCAGCTGCATGATAATATTGGTGCAGCAGAACAACTAGCAGAGACGACAGCACAATCGACACTCCATTCACAAGCATCTGCCAAAGGATCCCACGGGTGTTGGAGGCTACTATTGGATATGATTAGAACAATCCCCTGCCAAAGGCCTTCCCCTCATAGGATTTTGTGCTCTTAACACTTTTCTTGGAGGAACTCGAACCACCTAGAGAATGAAGGAACTAGAGGCATTTGGGTTTTCCAAATTTTCCATAATACTACTAGTACATTCTAAAACGTCTTTGAACTTCTCACTCTCATAAGAATAGGGTTTATCAGTATAAAAACGGTTAGCTTACACTAGTAATACTACCTTTTCAAACAATTTAAATGATTTTGATGAGCTGAGTGAATAACTGAAAAAAAAAAATCCTAATGTGCAGCAGCCGCGGTGGATGTCCCATATGCGAACCGTGCGGTCTGTGGATCCACTGACCACGATGCCATCTTCATCGTATTTGAGAGCCCACATGCTACCGTCGTGACCCGTCAGCTCCAGGAGGACCTGTTTTGTCTTAGCGTCATAGACCCTAATGATCTTGTCCTCTGCGCCTGTGATCACATAGTCGTCTTCAAATATCATGCACGTAACCACGCTGGTCAAAGTGTTCCTCTGAGGTGTGAAATTGGGATTGTACCAGTTGCGCAGATCACGGCAGTTTTCGTTCAGTTTCAACGGTTTTGGTGGCATTCGGGGTAGTTCCACGGCTTACGGTTTGTATATTAGACAAACTACCTACTCCATCGTGACATGGAGGATTGTATTTGTCACTACTGGTTGTATCACGGTTTTCGTAAGAATTTTGATGGCCACACACCTCCCAGATTCTCCGGAGAAAGCTTGGTTCTTGAGCCATCGTGAGCAGAAAATAGAGGTAATGAACAAGGCTTTGCTAACCATCATATCAAGAAGAAGCAAATTATTGAAGCCCTGATTGATCCAAGAACATGGTTATATTTTCTTTACTCTTTTGCAGCTGACACTCCAAATGATGCCATGACTAACTTTATGTCCATTTTATTCCAAGATGATTTTGCATTTGATACCAAGCAGACTTTACTTGTTGATATGGGTCCAGCAGCTGTGGAATGGGTACATTGACCATTTTTTGGTTTGCTCTCCTACTACTGTTATACACGTAAGTTCAAAGTTCTAGAGAGTAGAATTTTGTGGTCCACTTTACAGCAGCCATTATCTTTATAGGCACTCGTGTCTGCTGAGTTATGTTCGTCTCCATTAACCCTGCCGCTCCTCAAGGAGGTTTGGTGACCTAGTACTTCGTCGGTAATGTTCAATGGTAGTACTTTCACATCTTCCACCCCACAGGCCAGTTTTATGGATTTAGGCAGGGATTTGCATGCATTACAGCCTTCCTTTAACAGTCCTAACGGTGCAGATGTTTGGGGCTTGGCGTGGGCATCCAATTGGCAGTACACTCTCCAGACCCCAACAGGCAGTTGGAGGTTTTCCGCAACACTAATGAGGAAATTACATTTGCAAGAGCGAAAGACTACACCAGAATATACTGAACTGGCACTATCCAGTACGCCCTTCTGGAGCTACGAAAAGGTGACAAGAGGTATGTTGCCCTGCTGGGACGATTTGGAGATCGATAGCAGCCTCCCTTATGTTTTCAACCTGACTAAAGGTGCTGAAGGTCTTTTGAAATTCAGCAGGCAATGGTCTGTCAACCTTTCAAAAGTTTCGACGGGGGCCTTCGCAAACTTGTGACTATATTTTAAGGGTACTGAGGTTCAAGAAGAATACTTGAAAATGAATTCCGAAGCCAATGCCGGGTTCTTCTTCATCGACAGAGATAACTCAAAGGTCAATTTCGTGAATGAGAACCCCTTCTTCACAACGAAGTTATCAACTGACCTTCCGCTCTACAGCAACGTAAAGGGAGTATCTACTTACAAGGTACATGGCATCATCGACCGAAACGTTATGGAACTATTTTTTAACGATGGGGCACCAGCTGTCACCAAAACATCTTTTTCTTTACTAACGAAAACTAGATTGGATGGCTCGAGGTCAAATCAAGCACCAGCGACGTCAACTGCGTACAAAACTTGACAGCGCGGCAATTGAGTGTCAAGTGATCATAGTCAGATGCTGCGATTTTCGGGGGTCCTCCCCACATTTCAACACCTATTCAAATGTAACTCCTCAGTTTTGCTTGATCGATATTTTTTTTACAACATGCATTCAGCGCATTCGTGGTACTTCCAAGGGAGATATTTTCAAGAGATAATAACCAATTCGCCGGATAAATGCGTTGCGAAAGGTGAAACCTATCCAAGATGTACCTGCACGAATCATTATTTGTATTGAGACTTACGGTTCCCTATTAATCACAGCTATATGCGATTAATTGCACCAAATGCATTAAGAAAAGTCTACACAGGTGTTTCGGTATTACGGAAGCCATTTTTCCGACGTAATTATAGCCCTCCTATTACGCTACACTTTCCAAACGCTTGAATATGCTTGTTGAAGATCATACATATCGCTACTAATTTCATGTACTCGGTCAAGATTTAGAGATCTTCCTACATTTGACTTTCATTTGACTTTCATTTGGCGGAGATTGAAGGTTGGTTAAAAATATAAAAAGGATGATCCGCTATTTTAGAAAAGTGGCATATGTCTCAGTGACCCACAGCAAGCGCCAGCATGAGTAATTCGGAGAACTAAGCGAGGATTTCGAAGGATGATTTGGTGGAGGAGGAGCATAAGGTAGATGATGCTAAGAAGGGACATGTCCTGGAAAATATTATCCCACCCTATGGCAAGGAATTGCTTCTAGATGGCATCGGCGATGCGACGGATTCCGCGGATGACGCCAAGGAAATTATAACAACGCCTGAAGAAGATCGGTTGCTGTGGAAGATAGATTTATGCATGTTTCCCCTCATGTGCCGTTTATATGCACTGTAGTATGAATAAAGCGACTACGGGTTCTGCGGTCGTCATGGGGCTCGAAACGGGTTTGAAAATGGAGGGGGGACAGTATTCCTGGGTTAGATCTTCATTTTACTTTGGTTACCTTTCATTCAATTTGTGTCCCAGCCAGATCATTTTCTAAAGGACCGAGAGAATGGCTAATATGTTGGCCGTCTTTATTGCCATATGGGGGATGATTGTGGCTCTGCATGCGGCCCCACGGTGAGGTATCCATATTTTATCTCGCTCAGGGTGTTGTTGGGCTCTGCAGAAAGCATGGTGACGCCGTGCTTCACCATTATTACCTCACAGCATTGGAAACCGGAGGAACAATTCATGAGGATTTGCATTTGCTTTGGTATGAACGGTATGGGACAACTTATCTTGAATTACATAGCTTATGGCGTTGACATTCACGCAGACTGTTATTCCATTAAGCCCTGGTGGCCTTTGTTTGTGATTACTGGAGTGATGATCATTTTTGTGGTGCTCCTGATCTCGTTTTGGATTCCTGATGAACCTGTAAAGGCCGTTTTCTTGTCCAAAAGGGAAAACTCATGGTGGTGAACAGAATTAGAGATAACCAGCAAGGTATTGGTAACCACAAGATTAAAAAGCACCAGATACGGGAAGCATTGAGACACGTTAGAACTTGGTTGTACTTTCTTTTCTGCATCTGCTGCAACATCTCCAATGGACGGATTACGAACTTCATGACCATTTTGCTTTCTGAAGATTTCAAGTTCTCTACAGACCAAACTTTACTGATGAATATGCCAGGAGGAGTGGCGGAATCTGTTGGGTGCCCGCCCTTTGGTATATTGGCCATGTGGGCGACCATCAAGTGGGTGAGGACTTTGAAATCCAAGATGATATGGGCGATCCTCTCCACCGTCATTACACTAATCGGTGCTTGCCTGTTAAGGTTCGCCAATAGCGACAAAAGAGCTAAACTAGCAGATGTGTATATGCTGTATATAGCTCCCGTGTCGTACATATGTGTGCTCTCCAACGTCAGCGCCAACACTTCAGGTTACACGAAGGTCAGTATCATATATGGTCATGGCTGCGTATGCGGCTGCCAGCATTGCAGGATCTCAGACTTTCATATCGACTCAGGCACCAAGTTAACATGGTGCCAAAGTGGCGGCGGTCGTCTGCTACGCGGTTATGTTATTCGTTCTTGTTGCCATAATATTTGTCAACGCTACTAAGAACAGAAGACGTGGCAAGTTCTTGGCTGAAAATGGCCACGAGCCCTTTGATGCCACTGCGTTTGCAGATCTAACCGATTTTGAAATTCCAAATTTTAGATACACCCTATAAAGTACGTTTTTGTTTTTGTTTGTTTTTCCCTGTTACACTATATGTCGTATTGCAGCGTTAAGCTCTTAGCCACTTCCGTGGTTTCAATTGCGCTTTTGAACTCTTCGAAAGACAAGAGACCATCACCATCAATATCGTTCTCCATCACAGTCCTATCCACGATCTGTTGCAATTGCCCATCGTCCAAATTGTTTCCCACCATGATCTTCAGCACGATGAATAACTCTCCGTTCGATATAAACCCATCCTTGTCAATGTCGTAGATCTTGAAGGCAAATTTCAACTTTTCATCTTTGCTACCACGCCCACTAAAAATGGACAACCCAGAAATGAATTCCTGGAAGTCCACGCCGCCACTATTATCAGCATCAAACACCTCCATTATTCGGCCAGCAAGGGGGTTGGCAGAGACACCTGGAATAGTCATAAACTCATCCTTATCAATAGACCCAGAACTATCCCTGTCCAGCTTCATAAACCGCTTCCTCAATCTTTCAATCTCATCTCTGTCGACTGATCATCATTGTTAGTACCACATATATGAAATGCTTCATTAAAGTAAACTCGTATACATACAGTTAGTGTCCTCCAGGAGGTTATCAATGACTTTAGAAGAGGCTGCACCCATCGTGGTCCTTGTGCTGAACTAGTCTTTTGCCCGGATTTGTTGAAGCTATTGAAGATGGGCTTAATTTCACGTCTTCATGATGTGAAATCTCAGGTACATGTCACGTGAAATAAAGAAGATGAGCCCTCAATGGCGCTTGGCTTGGTCCACATCGAAGTTGTACTTGGAAGCTATGCCCGCACGTCCCTCTTCGACCGTGGCACCTTCTTCTTCGTACTCATTTTGGTCTTGGAAGTCACTGCCTAGACCGGACCAGGCACGGTTTTGCAAATAGGCAGCAGACGTGGACACTGTGTTCTTGATGACGAGCCCACCATTTGTAAACCTCTGTGACATTTCCTGCGAAGGGGAGTCTGGTGGCTCAAGCTCCAAATGGCGCAGTTGCCTCAAAGGCCTTGAAGAAGAGACAGATTTACCAGTAACTACATCAAATTCTAGTTCGTCATCGCTCTGTGCGTCACCAGTTCGATTCATTTGCTCATCAATCTCTTGAAGCACCGTGTTAAAATCCACGACCCAGTCACCTGTCCACGTTACTTCATCGTTAAGCGCCAGAGTCAGCTCATAGGGTGTTATAATCGGTTTGTAAAATTCATTGTACTGGTCGAGTATGATGCCACCTTGGCCGCAGCCTAGAATACACCATATGTCCACGGGCTCAAAATTCGCCAGTTTGGCGACGTTGGGCTTACCCACTACAAATAAATAATGTTTTTTATCGTTGCTTCTTATAAGTTCGATGAGAGCGTTTATGGTTTGTCTGGTGTTTCTTAACGAAAGCGTATTGACTAGAATACCGACGCATCCTGCAGTTCTCGCAACGTGCATGTACCTATAACGCTTCATGAGAGACGGGAATGGCCCTTCTGTGATCTCTTCAGTTCGAGGGTTGAACAATTTGACTGACTGAAATTGGGTAGTCAGGAAAAGTAGATGAGGATCTTGAGGGATACTGATGTAGAAAAGATGATAGTCATCATCCATGGGTTTCCCAGAGTTAGTAGCTTCACCAGCTATTTTTTCATTAAGGCATACTCTATTGCCCAATGTGTAAACCGCATTATTTGGGACGCTGAGTTCTTGCTGTCCAATTATAGTACAATTATCCTCTTCCATATCTCTATTGATCTCTGCGTACAACAAATTCTGGTACTCATTCTTCAATTCATCGTATAGTGGCTTGACATGTCTTGTATATGGTGCATTGGCCATCAGACAGATCTTGCTCTCTTTATCATACATACTTTTGAATTGCCTAACCACGCTGGTTATGTTGAGCGCTGGCCTTCCAAATGAATACACTACGGGAAGTGTCTGTACTGCGTTCAAACATGCATCTCCGAAATGCACGACAACATCTGCACCGACGTGTTCTGAAGCGACTTCATCCACACAGCAGTTACTGTAAGCCGTGTCAGCCAACAACCAAAACTGCCTGTCGTCGTTACATTTTTCTTGCAAAAGCTGCGTCACTAAGCTTGCATCCTGTACAAGAGCATCTGGGAACTGGAGCGTGATTTTGCGCAAGTCCTGGCGATGCTCCAAATATTTTATCAGCTCATCAATGGCGTAGTACTCTGTAATGGAGCCACTTAAATCGTCCTTGCATTGAGGTCCCAAATAAAATAGCCTTTCCTTCTCTAAGGCGCCGTATTTTTGCAAAACGAAAACACTTTCATCTGCCACCGTCGATAATACCGGCACTACGGTAGCCTCATCAGCTGAAGGCTCAGACATGCTTCACACTAGACTCTTATTGTTCACCGCTATCGGTACTTCCAATGCTGCGATGAGATGAGGTGCTCATCGCTGGGAAGAAGGAATGAAAAAGTGAAAAAAAAATGGAAGTTCATGCTCATCGAAATATCGAGCGATAAGCATTTGTGAGCCAAATTGCAGCAAGTGCATGAGGATTGGCAGCACTTTGAGGACCATGGGAGACAGGATAAACTTAGGTATTACGTGCGACATGCATGTGCACCTCAGAGAAGGAGCTATGTGCGAATTGGTGACGCCTACTGTTAGAGAGGGAGGCATATCGGTAGCGTATATCATGCCCAATCTGCAGCCTCCGATAACTAGTTTGGATCGAGTGGTAAAATACAAAGAGACCTTGCAGAGATTGGCCCCAAAGACGACTTTTTTAATGAGCTTTTACTTGTCAAAAGAGCTGACTCCAGAGTTGATCCACGAGGCCGCTTCCAAAGGTGCCATAAGAGGCGTGAAATGCTACCCAGCTGGTGTGACTACGAATTCTAGCGCTGGCGTTGATCCCAACGATTTCACTTTGTTCTATCCAATTTTCGAAGCTATGGAACAAGAAGGACTTGTGCTGAATCTACACGGCGAGAAACCCTCTGTGAGTGAAGGACGTGAGGACATCCACGTTTTGAATGCTGAAGAGTGCTTCCTACCAGCGCTGAAAAAGTTGCACCACGATTTCCCTAGACTAAAGATTATTCTTGAACACTGCACGACGGAGGCTGCTGTGAAGACCGTTAACGAGTTGAACAAGAATGTTCGATCCGCTCAGGACGTCAAAGTGGCTGCCACTCTTACAGCACATCATTTGTACTTGACCATTGACGATTGGGCAGGCAATCCGATAAATTTCTGCAAACCTGTAGCGAAATTGCCTAGTGATAAAAGAGCATTATTGCAAGCTGCCACATCGGGAAACCCGTGGTTCTTCTTCGGATCTGATTCGGCACCACATCCAATAACTAGCAAGGCTAAGCACATTGGCGTATGTGCCGGCGTGTATTCCCAGTCATTGGCGCTACCCTACGTTACCCAAGTCTTCGAACAGCAAAATGCCCTCGACAAATTGCCCGGGTTTGTATCTAAGCATGCCCTGCAGTTCTATGAAGTGTGCAAGAATCAACTGGAGTGTCTAGACGAAGCTGTTATTTTCAAGCACCAGCATACGATCCCTGAGACCATCATCGACGGTAAAGGCATCATTGTGGCGCCCTTCATGGCAGGCCAGAAGCTTGGGTGGTCTGTGGAATGGCAATGTAAATAGACTATTCATCGTTATGATTTTCCTTCTTTATATTGTACAGCAGCTGCAGCTACATATTCTAATCTTTCATCTCGACATCTTCGTCGACGTTCAACACGTTGGCCATTTTGTCAAACACCTTGCGCTCTTTCTCACCAAGTTCATTCATCTTCAAAGGTGCTGGATTCTTCTCCTGCAGCCAGAACAAGTATCTCTCGTTAGATGAGAACACAAGGGCGAATATCCTACCGCTCTTGCACGAATTGACGGGCACCCAGAGCGTCTCACCAGGAATCAGAATAAGTGAAATGGCAGTCAGTTCCTTGCTCACAGGCTTTTCCACGGGATGCCATTGGAAGTCCCAGAACCCCATATCTTCCTCTTCATTGGGTTTGATCTCTATCTCACCTTGGCAGGGCACGGGTGTGCAAAGCTTGGACTCTGGATCAAACTCACACACACCGGCTCTCAACTTGAATACTTGGGAAGTCATAATAGCGTCTTGACCACTTATCCGAGGTAACTCAGTGATTTTTCTCTAACAAGGACTTAATCTTCAATTTTGCATTGCCACCTTGTAATTGTACAAAAATTTCGAAATAAAATTTCAAGGGTTCACCTCGAAAGAAAACATTTCGAAGGAAGCGCAAAGCAAACCATCGAATCTCTCCAAGGCATCTGGTTAGATTCCAAGTGGTCGAACACATTTAGATAACCTACTGCTGTAACATGGAATTCCCACCCAAGAAGGCAGAGGAGCTAGTAAAGCGCATTTCAGAGCTCCTCAAAAGCAGCCACGAAACGATTGCAGTGACAGAGGCTGCCTGCGGCGGACTCCTTTCCAGTTACCTGGTGTCTGTTCCCGGTGCATCGGAGTGGTTTGACGGCGGTACACTAGTTTACAGCTTGAAATCGAGATTGAAACTAAGTGGGTGGGACGCAAAGGACATAGAGAACTACACAGGGCCCAGCACCAATGTGGCACTGAGACTGGCACGGAACTTAAGACTTGAATTAGGCAGTACATACTCGCTCAGCGAGACTGGTTACGCTTCCTCGGTGCCCAATGACCCGGAAGCCGTCTCCAAGACAGGTGTGGTGTATTATGGCATATCTGGTCCCCACAAAGATATCTGCCGAATGTATAGCACGGGCAGTGGTGACCGCTGCTCCAACATGCAACAATTTGCCATCAAAGGGCTCCAGTTTCTGCTGGAAGAGCTGGAGCGCTGCGACAGTGACCCAGAGCAGCATAAGAAAAAGAAGACAAGGTCTGAAGAACCCTCAAAGAGTGATTGAGCGATATGTCAGAGCTTTCAGACGCTTCTTGCATACCAATATAGTCGATTGCGGTGCCGTTAGAGGTGACTCGGCCCATCAACAATTTTTTTCATTCAGTAGCGTTAAGCCAAGTAAAGCAGCAGATGGTTGTCTGCTAGTTTTGGACACGGAGCTTCAAAGAAGACCCCATGGTCGAGTCGATTCAAGGATGTGTGTGGAAACCTACTCGTGGGCTCCAGCGAGCTGTTGTTATCCGGTCCTTTCTACCTCTGAAGCGGCATCCTGATTTGATTAAAGCAAGCGATCACATCTTCAACTTGTACCCTGGTGATGAATTGTATGTCATTGAGACTACTACAGATGGCAAATGGTTAAGAGCCTATTTGTGTTGGATTCCGCTACCTGAATCGTACATTTCGCTTGCGGGGTCCGGGTCTTTGGACGACGGACTTCCTCAAGTTGGCAGTAAATTGGTTGTGGTGCCTCGCAAGTTCGTCAAGCTCAACACGGTCAATGAAATCCCGCCAACGCCCTTTTTAAAATTGCCTAATGCCACCGATTTCGGCGCAGATGTGAGTTCTGAATGTTCGAGCCCATCCCTGCACGACACCATGATGTCAAATGTTTCTGCAGAAAAGGGCAAATATAAACCGTCCAGGCCAAATTTTCCGTTCTTCAGATATCAGGAGAGTGGATTGATAGATGAATTGAATGTAGCGCAAGGGTTGTTATCCTCCCATATCTACAGGATGTATTCGATGGGCGAATTTAACGTTTTCCGCCAGATGATTCGTTTTTACCATCAGCTGGGCTCAATTACGTTAAAGCTGAAGTTTGGGTTGGTGACTCAAACGGAACGTATCAGAGTGATAAGGTCTGCCAGCGCACTGCTCGACAACATCGGTAAATTGATTTCTGCTAGGGAGAAGTACAACTCCGCTAATGGTGGCTCCAATTTAGCGTTTAACCCGCAGCAATCTGATCCAGCTGGCTTCGAAGGGATCCTTGCCCGTGACATTGACACTGGTGAACTATTGTCTTACCAAAGTAGCAGTCTGCAAAAATTGGTAGCTACCACAATGCTCCAAGGACTGTCTAAGGATTTTCCCGTCTCTAGCAGAAATTTGTTTAATGTGGAAGTCCCTCCTAATTCCCTGTTCAATGCAAGTCAATCACATATTTTGGTCGATGTGAACGATGTGACCAGTGACGCGAGCATCGGAAACCCGTTATTTAACAACTTGACGGCGTCTATGTATTTGAGTACAAAGAAGGAAGTGCTTACAGAGCCCTTCACCGTGAACATTGACTCAGAACAAATTATGAGCTTGAATAATATATCTGCTGCGTTGTTCAAGAACATCCCGGACACGAAAATTCAAAGAAGCAACATTTTTTTGGTGGTAGTCTTGATGGAAAAGGTCCCGATAAATACCTTGGAGGTGAATTCTGATACTAAGATTGCTGAACATTCACCATTTGTTCCCTTCAATTCGCAGGCAAGTGGGGCAAGAATAAAAGCAGTGACTAGAGGTGTAGCAGCTGGTGCTGTGGACATCTCAAGAGTGTTTTCCAAATATAATAATTCGTTCACGCCGATGGGTAACTCTTTCAAGTTCAAAATCTATCTGTTTGGATCATATTTCATGAAGCAAAAGCCAGGAGAAAATCATTTGGCTGTGCAAGAAAGTGGTTGGGGTGTTCTTCTGGATAAGATATTATCCAATTCTATTGATGGGGTGGCCGTAAATCCAAGGGCCACGTCGTTATCTGTGGCTGTGAAGGAGATAAGTGGTGCAACTGAAACCCAGCGATCCTTGGGATCTCCCAACTCAGCGATCAGGTCTGTACCAACGCACTTTTACGACATCATTTCACAGGCAAAAGAAAGAATTTATTTTCAGCTAGGCAAGGTGTCTTTTTGTAGCATACCACCTGGTGGATCTAATGTCAAAAATATCACCATTCAAATAACTTCCAATAACAGAAGTGTCTTCTTCAGTAGAAGTTCTAGCAAGGTTCCATTTTATACATGGCAATTTATCTCCGTGGAACCGAACGAGCCCATTGGTGATTCGGTTAAAATTCATGGTGTCGAAAATATGCGGGATGACGAATCGATTAAAGTTTTGGCTTACTTGAATGGTATACTGATGGCTAAAACAAATTTGGTTCTCAAAAAACACAATTATATCCTGAACTATAAGAAGTTTTCGACAATCGAACTATTTAACCCTCGTAAGGAGCCCCTTCTAAACCTTGAAATACATTTGGAGTATGTTGGTTACAAGTATAATATGGACACAAGATTGCAGAAATTTTTAAACATCCAATCTTGCTGTAAACCTGACAATGGCTCCATCGAACAGGATTGCCGAAATGCGTTTGCTGGATTGAAGACAGTGAGCTTAGATCAATTTGAAAAATATTTTACTAAAGTGCTACAAAATTTTGCTGACTTACTTAATTTATTTCAAATATCCGGAAAGGATCAATTCCCAGAATCATTGATCTGTAAGACTTTCGCTAGCTTTGTGGATTTTATTGACAGAATTTTGACTCAAAATGAAAAATTTAGGTATAGTTTCAGCAATCTTTACCAAAAGCTGTTGAACACACCTATTGTATCACCCAGTATTGGATGTGTTATTCTAGACAACATGGCCGAGGTCTTTTCTAAGAGTCATGAGACTTGGGATTCAATCGGGAGTGCTATAGCACGTAGTTCAGTTTACTTGTTAATGCTCTCAGTCGTGTTTTCTAGAAATATGGATTCAAATTGGAAGCGGTCTTTTGAAAAGGTCTTTTCACAGATATGTGAGTATATGACCGATACGTCTGATAAAACAATAAGTGATCAGACATCGGTTCTCGATCAATACGACTTGTGGTTGGACTTTCTGACGTTATACTATCCTCCAGAAGAGATTGTTCAATTCACGTTGGCATTGTTGCAAAGCTGCAGGAATAAAGAGGAGAATTTAGACTTCTCTTCGAAGAGTTTGTCTACTAAGGAGGAAAAATATGCGAACACTAAAATTTCCCTATTGCGTCGCATATTAGTCCATCCTTCACTTCGTGGCTATCTCTTCGTAACCGGTGTCACACAACGATTACGGTTGATTTTTCTGACAAAATGTATTGATTGGATCTTGCAACCATATGCAGTGGATAATATTCAATTGGACACAGCGAGATTGGGAAATGGAGTCCTCATAACGATTCTTGAGAACGCCAGTGACAGGATTCTCCAAAGAAATCTCCTAAGGCTACTTCCTACTCTTTGCAAAATTTTTCTCAACACTAGAAAGTACTGTCAAGAAAATAATTTGTTCAAACCTAAAATTACTTTTACCGACTTATTCCCAGTATCCATGCCATGCACCCTCCATTCAATGGATTCTGTGATCAAAAAGGAAGTTGTCGTAGAACCTCTTCTGGAAATAATAACCATAATATGTGAAATTCTCAAAATTGCTGAAGTGATTTATGGCACAACCCCATCGTATACTGAAATCTTGGAAGAATGCAAAGGGAAAGAGTTACAATCAAAGTATTTTGTGCAGAGTATTTCTGCCCTTGATATCTTTAACTTGCACCGCGTCATTGGGATTGCATTGAATGGTGCATTTTTTCCCGCCAAAAAATGGCTTGGTGTCTCTGCAGTAATAATGAGAAGTTTGATGACACTTTTGACAATGTATAGAGATTGTATGTCCAAAGGAAAAGATTCGAGATCTCTCAGTAAAGATGACGTGAAAGTATTGGCGGTCTACCTGAAGTGTCTATTTTTGCTAGCAAATCATAAGACGACTTTTCTTATTGAAATGGCCATATTACCACGAAAAGCGGTATATCTGATAACTGGCGACAGTAGTGAGCGGGCCGCTAAGCTTTTGAGTTTTGCGTGGGAGGCCATTGCAGACGACGAGTACGATAGTGCTTGTGCTCAAAGATTCGGCTTTGGAAAAATCGGTGTCAATCAATTAGTACTTCTCCGCGAGAATGTAACCTTAATTGGGGAAATGATGATCTTTGGAACCCATGATCATTTTGAGGCTGTTAAAGTTAGTTGCAAAATTTTATGGTACACCATTATCAATTTTTGGATGGCGTATGGCGCTCTTAAACCGATCCTTGATTCTACAATCCCAGAATTGTATAATGGTTACAACTCTGGCCGGTTACGTATATCAGATGATGAGTTGAAGAAGCTGAAATTGAGTATGTTTTACACTATTCACATTAGTCCCAATGACAAGAGTTATGACTCTGTTTTGATTGCAATGGAGGAATTGTTTTCGTTTTTGCAACTCGTTGCTGATGCAGACAAAATTCCAGATGAAGAAGAATTTGATGACGACCGTACTGCAATTCACATGGAGATGTTTGGATATTTAATGGACGCCAATAGGCCAGAACTTTTCCAAAAAATGATTTACCATCTTTTTATTCAATTTACGAAGAAAAAAGACTATGTGCAAGCAGCATTGAGTTTAGAATTGTTGGCTAATACGTTTGATTGGAACCCCAACGATTGGTTGCCTGCTATTTCCTTTCCTCCCATGTCCGAGCAATCGTCCTTTGAAAGAAAGGAATATTTGTACAAGGAAGCTGCTTTTAACTTTTCCAAAGGTCTTAAGTTGGAAAAAGCTCTGGCTCTGTACAAAGATTTAATCACTGCGTATGATCAGATCAATTACGATTTGAGTGGGTTAGCCTTCGTCCATAACGAAATTTCTAACTTGTACACGAGCATGCAAACGGTCGACCGACTGGTGCCTACTTTCTTCAAGGTTTCTTTTGCTGGGTTGGGATTTCCCAGCTCCTTGAGGAATAAGGTATTTATATTTGAAGGTAGACCCTTTGAACACATAACGTCAATGTGCAACAGGCTTTTGAAGCTACATCATGGGTCTTCCATTATTCAAAGGTTTGAACAGCTGGAAGAATTATTTGTTAAACCAAAGATGGGTAAATTCATGAACATCTCCAGCGTGGAGCCTCAGTTGGAAATGTCGAATGAATACCAAAACCAAAACGATAAAAAGGGCAAATTTAATTACAAGACCTGGTTGTACATTGAAAACAGAAATATGAAGACGTTTAGCAATTCTAGAAAACTGCCCGGTGGAACCAGCGTTACAGACCTTTGGGTCGACGAGTACACATACGAAACAGTGTCAACTTTTCCCACCCTCATGAACCGCTCCGAGGTTTGTAAAGTCTCAAAGACCAAGCTCTCTCCCTTGGAAAATGCTATGCGGTCTCTACGCCTCAAAATACAAGAATTGAGTGGACTTGCAGACATGTGCTACAAAGTGGTCAGGGGACAGGATGATCAGTCTGTTTGGTTTAATGAGCTTTCCCGAAACTTGACCGGTACCATCGATTCCCCCGTTAATGGTGGCATGAACCAATATAGGGAATTTCTGAAGGAACCATTTGCCTCGCAATTCGGTACTAGTGAGTTAAATGCACTTACGAGGGCATTTAACGATCTAGCCCTAGTACTGGCTCGCTGTCTGAAGGTTCACAAAGAAATGCTTCCTTCAGAACAGTTAAGAGAATCTCATGAAATGCTGCTCTTACTCTTCAAAAGGAATTTCTATCCAGAAATAAAGAACAACAATATCAATTTCGACAATTCCAATGTTTCGAGCTCCCACTCCCAGAGCTCTTCCTCATACCATTCCAGGAGAAACACTCCCGTCGAATCACCTCACAATCCATTTCATGACGACCGCGAAGCCGTGTCGGAAAATGGCAGCGAAGTCTTGTCCAGATCGGTCACCTCATCCAAGACCACCTGGACGTCGAGCAACGGTTCTCCCATGATGTTCAGGAAAAAATCTCACCAAAAATGGTGATGTGAGCAAACAGTAGGGAATATTTGAGAATTTGTAGATAATATAAAAAACTCTAAAAAATAGGATCTTCAAAGTATACTACAGTAACTGTTATTACCATCACTGTGTACGGTCTAGTGTTTTTTCCACTTCACAGGGAATTTGTCAAAAGAAGAGCTCTTGAGGTGAAGAAATTAAGACACTACAACTAGATTAATTTAATAATATTCAAAAGTTTGGAAGTTCCACTAATCGGATATTCTATCACAGTAAGCATGTTTAGATCTGTGTTTCGTCCCTGTGCCCTTGTTACCAAGTCTGCATCTGCATCTCTGCCAGCCAGAGGTGCCATTGTGATGCCCAGGTTCGCATCTCCGATTCGTTTCTACTCTGCTGCTTCTAACAAGAGCGAAATCGCCAGCCGGGTTATTGATGTCATCAAGGCCTTTGACAGGACAGATGCCACGGCTGATGTGAACTCCAAGACTCTTTTCCACAAGGATTTGGGTTTGGATTCTTTGGATACAGTGGAACTTTTAGTTGCTATCGAAGAGGATTTTGACATTCAGTTCCCTGACAAAGTTGCAGATGAGTTGAAGGGCGTTGAGGATACTGTGGAATGGATTGCCGCACACCCAGAGTCTGAATAAACCTAAGGGGGCAAAAGAGCCACACTATCTTGTAAATCTTTCTATATGCGTGCCTAAGCATCTGATGCACTAATATATACGACTATATGGTATTCTAGCTATGCAAATTCGTTGTTTAACCGTCAAGCCTTTGTAGATTAGGAAAGATAACAGCTCATCTTATTCTTCAATCCCCTTTCATCTTTACGAAAGGAACAAACATACGGGGTAAAGATGAAAAACAGCGGTGAAGTTCCTATGGATTATAGCCAGAACGAATCCCAAGAGGTATCCCAGCCCCTGCTGGTGACTCCTGACACCAACGAAGAGTACATTACTGCAGATTCTGAGTTGACCGATGATTTGCCCGATGATACTGAAGTAATTGAACTGGTGCATTTGAAGATAAAATCCATGGAGGATTTGAAACTATACAGGTTTAAGAACTTGGTTCAGCTATGTCTCAGACAGAACTTGATCGAGAGTATTAGTGACGTGGACTCGATTCCCGTAGAAACCATTAGGGATTTGGATTTCTACGACAACAGAATTAAGCACATCTCCAGAAACGTCAATAAGCTGGTCAATTTGAAGAATTTGGATTTATCATTTAATAAGATCAAGCATATCAAAAACTTGGATCAGTTGGCCAACCTAGAGAATCTTTATTTTGTGCAAAACAAAATATCAGTAATTGAGAACTTGTCCACCTTGAAAAATTTGAATAATTTGGAACTGGGAGGCAATCAGATTCATGAAATCGGACCCAATTCTTTCGAAGGATTGGTCAATCTCCAAGAGATTTGGTTGGGTAAAAATTTTATCCCTAAACTTGTGAATTTGCACCATTTGAAATCGTTGAAAATTTTATCCATTCAATCGAATAAGTTGAAGAAAATCGAAGGTTTAGAGGAATTGGAAAATTTGGAGGAGCTATATCTGTCTCATAACTATTTGACCAAAATTGAAGGTCTTGAGAAGAACAAGAAGTTGACCATGCTCGATATTACTTCCAATTCGATTACAAAGTTGGAAAATTTGAAGCAACTAGTCCATCTTACCGACTTATGGGCCTCTTTCAACCAAATAGATCAATCTTTTGAGTCAATCGGTGAGGAATTGGGAAAACTGCCCGAATTTGACACCATTTACTTGGAAGGCAACCCAGTTCAACTCAAAAACGAAACTTCGTACAGGAGAAAGCTAGTGCTAAATCTAGGACCCACTTTGCAAAAGATCGATGCAACTTATGTTAGAGGATAGGTTTGTGGTCCCGTGGTTGTAGCTTTTTTTGCAAATATACAATTGCCATGCTGCGAAAATTGTTTTGTGTTAAAAGTATAAGTTTTGGTAATTATCCGTGAAAGGTTGATAAATTACGAATATTTGACTTTACGTGGTGATTTAGAAAAAAAAAAATAAAGAAAGGAGGTTATTGCTATTTTTTTTTTAGAACAAAGTTCTGAATTTATGCTCTAAGTTTCGATACTTGCAAGAAGCAATATTAAACATCTAGACTTTATATTGATTCGAGTCATTGGGATTGGGTGGCAAACTTATCATTTGAATTACCACTTCTTTTAAGGTCCTACAAATTGGAAAAACAACCCAAGTGTAAATGTTTTTTAAGAATTACTAACAGCTACAATTTAAACCCGTATTATGCAATCAAAATATATTTTGCAGCAAATTACCCGATTAAAATTGTTACTCCTGTTGTGCCTGCGATTCCGAGGGCGAATGCTGAGTGTTCGACATTCTACTTTAAATTCCGATTTAATGGATTTTTCCTCCAGAATTGACTTACACCAAAACAATCGTCCCAGAAGTATTCTCACAGAAAATTTAGTTATCCTCGACGAGGTAGCTCGAACTGTTAAGTGCAAGTTTGATCCAAGTTTAAAATTTTAATACTTCCATTACTGCTTTTTCTTGCCAAGGCCAAACTCCGTTTTTTTTTCTAATATAAATGGATATTCCAATGTTTTTCTATTGTCCGTAAATTACGATACACCGATAAATTTATTAGTATATAGGAGCCATCTTCAATAGTATACAAATTTACAGAGAGATCTCTAATGGCATATACAATTATAGCAAGTGCTTGATTACCCCAGAAAGATGGACAAGTCTCACGGATCTCTTCCTGAAACTTCTCCATCTTTGGAGGATCAGGACCCATCAAATAAAGAACAAAACTCTTTACAGCGACTTTCTCAAAATTATTTGAAACCAAATTTGGGTTTGGTGTATCTTATAGGCGCTCAATTGTTTAATTCTTTGATGACGGTCTCTACAAAAGCTCTTGAGACCAATCGCAAAGAAGACCCCGTAACAGGACTTCCTCAAGAACCAATTAGGCCGCTACAAGTGCTATTGGCGCGTATGGGTATTACATATGCCGGTGCACTCTTATTTATGCTGGTAAATCGTCGCAATATTCCAAACGCACCGTTTGGGCCGCGTGAATTAAGGCCCTGGTTGTTTTTGAGAGGAGTCGTGGGGTTTTTTGGTGTGTTCGGCATGTATTTTTCGTTGATGTTCCTCACTGTGAGTGATGCGGTGCTAATCACTTTCTTGGCTCCCACTGTCACTGTAATTTTAGCTTCGGTTGTACTCAGAGAACCATTCACCAAGGTGGAAGCATTGGGCACACTGGTTTCGCTCCTAGGGGTAGTGCTGATCGTTCGTCCCAGTTTTTTATTTGGACAACCAAATGATTCAGGCAGTTCCGCGGCAGAAACTGTCGATCCTCGTAAAAGGCTATTGGCAACACTTGTCGGTTTAGTGGGTGTGATGGGTGTCAGCGGTGTCTACATTGTGCTGAAGTACATTGGTAATCAAGCCCATGCGATCATCAGTGTAGCTTATTACTCTTTGACTGTGACCGTGGTATCAGTCGTAGGTATCGCAGTAGTGCCTGCCATGCGATTCCGTTGGCCACAAGGTGGTCGTCAGTGGCTTCTGCTGATTAATTTGGGCTTTTGTGGGTTTGTATACCAAATGTTGCTGACCATGGGCATTCAAAGAGAGCGTGCTGGTCGCAGCTCGGCTATGGCTTACACGCAATTGATTTTCGCGCTTGTGTGGGATGTCACGCTGTGGCATCATTGGCCCAACATCTGGTCCTGGCTGGGCATGGTGGTCATCGTGGGGGCCACTTTCGCCGTGGCTCGTTATAAGCCCAAGGATCCTCCTCCTGAATCACCGCCAGAGGAAGCGCTTGAGTTAGAACAATTATAAATGTAACATTTAATATTAATTTTCAAGAATTAGCGTTATATCAGTATTATTATTTTTATGATTGTGGACTAGACAGAAACTACTTACCTCATGTCTTTTGATGAAAAGGGCCGTGGTATTTTAATATTTTTCTGTTCTAGTTTGAAGGTCTTTATTATTTATTTATTTATTTTTCTTTCATTAAGCTATATTTTAATTACTATAACATGTAAATTTGATTTTATCCTTTTTTATTTAAGATTTGTTATTAAAGATGTCCTGGATCTTGCGGGCTGTTTTAACGGTCATTCAACTACTCCAACAAGGTGTGCCTTGCATTGGAGCCCCATTCAATGTTTTGAAACACAGCGGCTCCCATGCCAAAGAATACACACGAAATGAATTGAGAAGACTACAAGTCTATCGACATGTTAGAATATCATGGATGGAATGGAAAAAAACACAGAATTTTATGCTAGAAGTTGCTAAGAATACCAGCTTGCTAAGAAGACCAGCTATTCAGGTTGTAACTTGTCATACGTCATAAGAGTACCCTCAGCCCACCTTACACCTGTATCTTCTGCTACTGATCTGTCAAGAACGTATAAGCGATGGCTCGAGCTCTCGAATTTCTGAGAAGCGCCTCAGTATATTATGAAAGATCGTCTGCTTGCAATGCAACTGGTCATTTTGAAGTCATCTTAAATGAAATTTCATTTATTTCATTTCGCCTATTTAAAAAAAAATGGCCCAACAAGGCCAAAAGTGCCGAACCGACCAAAACATACAACCACAACATACCTACTTGATGCTGTCCACTAGATGTTTCTTGACTCGAAGTTCAGTAGGGCTAGCAAATTATTGTTCTAAAGCTGTGAAGAAGCCGCCATCCTCAAGTGCAGATGCCTCTCATGAAGTCTCCAATAAGCAAAACCTGTTTATCACGGATCCCATCTCTCCGGGGTCTGTTTTCTTTCTGCCTAATGGAACTAAAGTGTTCAACAAATTGGTTCAATTCATGAAGTTGCAACAACAGTTCAAGTACGGGTTTCAAGAAGTGATCACCCCCTTGATATATAGAAAGTCGCTTTGGGAACAATCTGGGCATTGGGATAAGTATAAGGAAGATATGTTTCAAGTAGAGGGCCATGATACATCGAAAGAAGAGTTCGGATTGAAGCCAATGAACTGTCCTGGTCATTGTGTGATATTCGGGAGATTCGATAGGTCATATAATGAGCTCCCATTGAGACTTTCTGATTTTTCACCACTCCACCGAAACGAGGCATCTGGGGCTCTTTCAGGATTGACGAGAGTTCGTAAATTCCACCAGGATGATGGTCACATTTTTTGCACACCGGAGCAAGTGGAGGGAGAAATTGCTAAATGCTTGAAATTGGTGGACCTGTGTTATACTAAAGTGTTTCCTTTGAGCGTAGAATCACAAAACGATGCTTATACTTTGGAGTTATCTACCAGACCTGAAAACTATATTGGGGACATTGACGTTTGGAATCATGCAGAAGACGTTTTGAAGGATATTTTAAACAAATTCGGCAGACCATGGGACCTCAACGACGCAGATGGTGCCTTTTATGGACCCAAGATTGATATTAAGGTAGCAGATCGTGCGGGCAAGTATCACCAAGTGGCGACCATCCAGCTCGATTTCCAAATGCCAGAAAGGTTTGATCTTAAGTATAAGGATAGAGATAACACATACAAAAGACCCATAATGATTCACAGAGCTGTGTTTGGATCTGTGGAAAGATTTATGGCTATGCTTATCGACTCTAACAATGGTAATTGGCCCTTTTGGCTTAATCCAAAGCAGGCAATGATTATACCTGTGAATACTAAAAAACAAGAGCAGATAGACGTCTGTCGAAATCTATCCCTAAAATTGAAAGGTGAGGAAAATCCTGACGCTGTGAAACCTATTGCACTAAACTCCTTCCATTTTAATGTGGATCTTGATGAAAGACCAGAGCCTGTTGGATACAGAATTAAGGATGCTTTGATGAAGCACTATTCTTATCTCATAATAGTTGGTGATAAGGAGGTGGAAACGAGCAAATATGCTATCAGAACAAGAGCAGATCGTCAGTTAGAGCATTTGACTGCTAATGAGATTTTCCTGAAGTTTTGCGATTTAGAAAAAAATTATAAATGATAGAAGCCGGCTTGATCGTATTTTACTTCCCTTATCGCATGTAAATAAGTTCATATATCCTTGATGGTGTAATCTAACGAATATAACGGCGTTAAATCATCAATTTTTCCGGGCCAAATTGTCTCTGGCAAGTAGTTCGCGTTATCGTCAAGAAAAGCTTCACGGGCTTTTTGGTCCTGGGCATGGAGTGTATGAAGTTTTGTTTGGCACTCGTTGATTACCGTTGACATTTCTTGAGCAACGGAACGCCTACGCTCCACTTCATCCAAAAGATTGTAGTAGCTTGTTTTGAAATGCTGGTAAAAATCAAATAATTCCTTTGTCACCTGAACTTCTTGCAGGCAAGTTTCCTTGAACGTCGAGATCAGGTCTGAAATATCTTTGAAAATTATCAAATATTCTTGATGCTTGTGAAATTCGTTGATCAACTTCCTAATATTACTATGCATGTTTTCCTTTTCAGACACATTTTTCGCTAAGACGACTTTAAAGTTTGTCAATACTTGGTCCACGTCATCGACTGTTTCCCTCAGCGTATCCAAAATGGATCCAAGTTCCCCGTTATCCTTAGAAACGACTCCTAAAAGTTCTTCATAATTACCTACCTCCATCTCTTTGGATTGTAAAAGTTTGCATTTATCAAAGTGATCCGTTAATGAATTGATATATTCCACTAACTCATGCTCCAACGTAGTCATACTTTCAGGATACGTTGTGCCCAATTTAACGGTGTCATTGCATGTGGGTCCAAATTTTTCATCAAATGCTGATTCTAAGCTCCTAATTTTTGTAAAAATTAATTGTTCATTAACTTTTTTGGTCATATTAGCATATTGCGAGGTAATGTTCTCGATTTGTTGTCGAATTATAGGAATTTCTTTCAATCTTTCTTCCAATATATGCACATTTTCTTTTGGTATGCAATCTCCCAATTTTAATTGCTCCCTTGCGGCGTCATTTTCGTCATTACTCACCAATACGTTATTGATGCTATTCAATTGCACTGCGCGAGTAGATATCTGATCCTGCCAGTACTCCATAGTTTTAATCAGGTCAACCAATACCACTTGAGACCATTCAGTTTTGATTAAATTCTCCCCAATTCCCACTTTTAAGACACTTCTGTAAAGAAAATCACCTTGTTTATTTAGGCAACTAATCAAAAACCTCAGCTTGGAAACTTGTTGCTGCCATTGCGAAAGTTCATTCTTAGCTCCCGATATTCGCATGCTAGCCTCTTGGCATAAGACTTGTGCCTCTACCAACGTCTTCCTGGCATTCGATGCAAATACTTCGAGATTTGGCGCGCTCATTATCTTTTTTAGAGATTAGTAACTTGTAAACTTGTATGTTAACTTCAAGACCGCTAAAGCGAAGAGATCGCCTTTTGAATAAAACTCGTTCAAATAGCAAGGGATAAGTCAACAACTAGCGTATTGAAATAACCCTACAGTTATTGATGAGATGGTTAGGATTGATGAAAGAGGCTTCATCAAGAAGAGGCGGATTGATGGTGCGGCTGGGGACGGTGGGAGAGATGTTTTGTATGAGGATGAAAGAGGCCCTGCCAACAATATGACTAAGAAGTATGGTATTGGGGCCAAATTACTGTCGAAAATGGGCTATAAACAAGGCCAAGGGTTGGGAAGAGACGGTTCAGGGATTTCAGAACCGCTTGAGCCAGAAAAGCGACTTGTTGCGAATGCAGGGCTTGGATCGCTGTCTGTGGCGGTCAACGAGGAATCCGAATCTGATAACAGTTCTGATGAAGAAATGTTTATCACTAAAGACTCAAATCCAGTGGCTTTTCAAAGAACTACTACGGAAGCGCTTCCCAATTTGGTGCCCGAAATTGATTCAGAATTGAAGGACCTGGTTAGAAATTTGCAACTCAATTGCAAACTCGACATATCTGATAATGTTGAAGGACTCGACATTGCAAGCAAAGGTGGGTTAGAGCTTTTAGCACGTGAGTTGCTAGATGTTCAAGCGAGCATAGAAGCTCTAGAAAATCGTATGAGTTTGTTAGAGCCTGAATTCTTCGAGTTAGTTGATGAAATGAAAATATTACAAGAGCTCGAGTCACACCAGGGTGAGTCTGGTTTAGAGTCGTTTAAATTAAAATCTGAACTTATTTTGAGCTTGGGTGACAGCGACTTAATTGACCAATTATTTGCTGAAATGCTACAAAGGGTTCTCTCGCTATTTTTCGCACAATGGGATTTGCTTGAAGAAGTAAATAAGGTACTTCCAGAACTGCTATCGCTGGTATCTATGCTAAAATATCGCATGGATGATGCTTCCACGCAATTGAATCGAACGCAGACCATCATTTTCCAACTTGTCATCGAAAAATTAAAACCTTGCTGGCAAAATTTCGCATTAAACAAAGTTCAAATTAACGCTGTCATAACTTTAATTTTGGATTTCAAGTCTATTTTGAAATTCACCAATTCTGAGGATTATATCTTAAAAAAATACATTTACCCCAAGCTGATAGAGGAATTAGAGGCGTGGAAAGTTTGTGAGAATAGTGATTTCCCACCCAGAATGTGGTATTTTGATTTTTCTATTATAATTGACCAAGAAACAAGAAATAAATTAGAGGAAATTATAGAGGTAAAATTAACTAACTACTGCAACAGTTGGCATCACAGAAGATCTCTGGTAATACAAAATACTGACTTAATTTTCATTCAAAAGGTTTTAGGGAGAGAAAAATATCCGGAAATTGTCAAGAAAGTTTTCTTACCTAACTTCATTAATCAGTTGTGGGACAAATATTTCGATCCGGTGATCGAACTGGAGGACAGTTCAATTGGTGATGGGTCATTATACTATTTCGAAAAGCTGCGAGAATACAGACTATTTTTCCACGCGGATGACTATAAAATAATGGTTAGTGCGATTTTCAACGAGCTGAACAAAATCCTTTACCAATGGCTGCTTTATGCTGATGACGAAGATTTAGCCGGGGCCCGATGGTGGTTTAACTGGTTTATAAACCATATGTTTGCCACAAGACTTCCAATAGAAGTTGAGTTGGATCAAGTACGTCGGACATTATCGTTTTTCGATGACCCCAATGCGTTGGAACATCCGCTTCATGAGGACTCGTTCGACTTAAAAGTAGCCTTAAACTTGTCAGAGCATTGCGACGAGTACAATATGCAAAACATACCTCTAAGGAAAGTGCGGCCAACTTTTAAAAGTGTGGTTGAGGACTTTTGCGAACAGCATGGCTACATTTTAGAAAAAACCAGTCTTTATACACAGTTGCTGCATGACACGAACCAGGACACTTTGGTGCCCATATTCAAGATTTATCGCAATGGCACCAACCTTAATGTTGCCATCAAAGATGACATATTATGGGTGGAAAAGGATGAAGAGGAATTCGTTCCTATGTATTTATACGAACTGGCACCTTAAAGGTTTATATCTTTTATGTACAGGTTCTGGAACCATTTTCTTGGAATGTTTAATTTTTGGGCTCATTGCTTTGATTCTCGGAAGCCTCTGTTTGAGCCTTTGGCTTCCCTTGCTGAGAAATTGGTTTCCCATTTGCAGCATCTTTAGCATTTTGGGCTTGTGCCGAGCTTGTCTTAGTTAGTGCAGCATCAGATTCTGCAATTACAGGATCCACAGACTCCTGAGCAGCGGCAGCCTCTTCCTCGTCTTTCAATTGTTCCGCGTAGTGTTCGGGATGCTGCCTGAAACAGTCTTGCATATGTTGGAATTTTTCCACACAATCAATGCCCTTGGGGTCGGCTTCAGAGTACACAAAACATGAGAAAGCAGACTTGAATTCTTCACCACAGGGCCCGTGGGCCATACCACCGAGGCAGGGGCAGTCCCAGTTTATTTCACCAGTGTCGGGGTTGTAGGCCGTAGCAGCTTGCTCACCCTGCTCACCCTGCTCACCCTGCTCACCCTGCTCACCCTGCTCACCCTGCTCAGCTTTCTCACCATGACCGGTCTTCTCGCCTTTTTGGTCCTCTGAGACTGGCTTTCCTTGAGATGATTTCATTGGGGCTTGCTCAGCCTTCTCTGGCTGCTCCAGTGACTCCTCTGGTTCTTGTTCAGTTTGTTCCGGTGATTCATTGGACTCTTTTTTCTCTGGTTGTTCCTGGGGCTCCCGTGGTGCTTGTTCAGACACTCCCGATGGTTCGTCAGATTGCTCTGGCTGTTCCTGGGATTCCTCTGACGCTTGTTCGTCCTGCTTAGGCTTCTCAGCTGGCTTTTCAGCTGGCTTTTCGGCTGGCTCCTCAGCTGGCTTCTCAGCTGGCTTCTCAGCTGGTTTCTCAGCTGGTTCAGCCTTCTTGGGTGAAGCTGATTTGAACTCAAATGGAGAGACTAACAGTACAGAACCCAACGTCGCAATGGCTCCCAGGGACAATGCTGTAAACGACCTTCCACTCTGCTTACCACCAGCTGTACTCGACGCATACCGCTTTAGACATCTACCTTGACGCACCCCCATCTGAGGCACCCTCGAGACCACCCTCCTGGAGACGATTGCACGGAACATTAGCGATCACTTTGACTTCGATTTCCAGTTCGTTCAACCGCAACGTAGGCTTTTGACAAAAGTTTGGGAAATTTGTCATACGTAAAACTGTTTTATACGTTCGTTTCGCCTTAGAAAACCGATTTTGCAAAAGGACACCAACTACACAACTAACCATCTGGCACACTTTAGGTTAATTGCTACCAGCAAAACGTCCGACAACCGTATCAGCATGAAGATCTACTACGTTGGCATACTGCGCAACACTGGTGAAAAAGCGCTGGAGCTGGCACAGGCCAAGGATTTGTCCCAGTTCGGCTTCTTCGAAAGGAGCAGCGTCGGCCAATTCATGACCTTCTTCGCGGAGACGGTTTCAGCGAGGACTGCAGCCGGTCAGAGGCAAAGTGTGGAGGAGGGCAACTACGTGGGCCACGTCTATGCAAGGTCTGAGGGTCTGTGCGGTGTCATTGTCACCGATAAGGACTACCCGGTGAGACCAGTTTACACGCTGCTGAACAAAGTGTTGGAGGACTACCTGGTGGCCCACCCGCCCACGCAGTGGCAGAACGTTGCTGAGACGAACGACAGTCTACAGATGGCCGATTTGGACAATATAGTCAAGAAGTACCAGGATCCGAGCCAGGCGGACGCGATCATGAAAGTGCAGCAGGAACTGGACGAGACCAAGATTGTGCTACATAATACCATTGAGAATGTTTTGCAGAGGGGGGAGAAGCTTGACAATCTAGTGGACAAGTCTGAGACTTTGAACACGTCTTCCAAGATGTTTTACAAGCAGGCCAAGAAGACCAATTCGTGTTGCATCATTATTTAATTTTGTATGAGGTGATGGTCTGAGCGCAGCGAGCTGTGGCCCCCATTGTTTATCTAACAAGATTCAAATCAAACCCGTATAATCATAACCGTAGCTTAGATTTTTAAACTTTTCCACTTGTTGCGCTAACCTTCAAGAGCCAGGGCGTATCACGTGATAAATACTTTGTAAGTATAGAATCTTATTGATTCTATACTTGCGGCTTGAAAATCAGGACTTCGTCATCCAGCTTCTTCAGCATTTGCGGCGTCCTGTAAGTGAGGGCAAAGCACGCGCTACATGAATTGACTGACTTCTGTTATTTAGCTGTAACTTGACTGCTGCTACTCTAACTCCCTCTACAACCTTTTCTGATGTTTTTTTTTCCCTTGCTCTCTTTGTTTTTTTTGCTATACACGGTATACAACTTCAAAAAGTGTCAAATTCGGCGCTTGGCGTGCAGAGCCGCCGCCACTAGGGAAAAAATACCGTACAGTACACACTACAAGAGCAACTTTTTACCAAATCTTACTAATTCCCGAGAGTTCCCGCTACTTTTTTCTCTTATATCAGTCTATTGGCGTCATTTATGCGTCCAGATGGATGAAGAAGGAAAAAAAAACGTCATAAAACCAATCTCGATGAGGATTGAACTCACGCTCTTGGCATTAACGGTCGCATGCCTTAACCAGCTCAGCCTCGAAGTCCAAGTAGCTGTCACTACGACCGGCGCTCACCGTCACCCATGTGTAAGTGTCTCACACAGCTTCGTGCGCTCGAATTGCTCTTTGCCGCCTCCCCCTCAGGTCTGCAATACAACGCAATTCAAAGCAATTTCGACGCGACAATTTCCCGGTGGAAATCCAATAGGAGCCCACTACGTGGTTCATGCAAGGCGGGGCAGACATGGTAGAGGAGAAGAATACAATATATAATTGAAGGGAATTTAGGGTATTCATTCTCGAAGGATTCTCACAGGATCGGTTAATTACGATATCCCCGATGCTATCTAAATTAAGACCTCTGGTGCGGGTTTCGCAGAGAGTAGGTAAGAGATCTTACAATTCGAAGCCCATTGGAGGCTGGCACTTCAGCGCCGGTGGCTCCTCGCAGCAGCGGCACCCTCCCTTCGGGAGGGCAGCCGCGGCCACAGCTGCCGCTGCAGCGGCAGCGGCCGCAGCAGTAGCAGTTTGGGAGCGGCCAATCGCCAATGGCCCCGTCAAGGACATGTCCAAGCCGCCAATATCCCCAGAAGAAGTTGCAAAGCACAACAAACCCGACCAGTTGTGGGTGGTGATCGATGGGTACGTTTACGACTTGACCGATTTTGCCCCCGTTCACCCCGGGGGCGCCCAGGTCATTCGAGCCAATGCTGGTAAGGATGTGACTCCGCTGTTTGGGCCTCTGCACCCCCCAGATGCCATCGAAAAATATATTGATCCCAGCAAGCGGCTGGGCCCGCTGGAGGGGTCCATGCCATCCGACTTAGTTTGCGGGCCTTACACTCCGGGGGAGACCCCGGACGATGTCAAGCGAAAATCAGATTTGCGCGCCAGGTTGCCGCCGCTGGATTCGCTCACCAACCTGTACGACTTCGAATACTTGGCTTCTCAGGTTCTCACCAAGCAGGCATGGGCATACTACTCCTCCGGCTCAGACGACGAGATTTCCATGAGGGAAAACCACTCTGCTTACCACCGTATCTTTTTCAAGCCCAAAGTGCTTGTGAACGTGACCAATGTTGACACCTCTACTGAGATTTTGGGCGAGGCGGTCGATGTTCCCTTCTACGCCTCTGCGACTGCGCTGTGCAAGCTGGGGAACCCTGCAGAAGGTGAGAAGGATGTGACCCGCGGCTGCGCTTCCGGACGCAAGAAGGCGGCTCAGATGATCTCAACCATGGCGTCTTGTTCCATGGAGGAGATCTGCGAGGCCGCCGATAAGGATCAATTGCAATGGTTTCAGCTTTACGTGAACTCGGACCGCAAAGTCATGGAGAGTATGGTTTCCGACGCTGAGGAATTGGGCTGCAAGGCGCTCTTTGTCACCGTGGATGCGCCAGGGTTCGGTAACAGGGAGAAGGATGCGAAAATCAAGTTCACCTCCGACGTGAACGGTCCCAAGACGATGCGCGAGGGCCAAAAGGAGAAGAGTGGTAGCGGGTCCAAGGGTGCCTCGCAGTTCATGTCGCAATTCGTTGATTCATCGCTAACTTGGGACGATCTGGTAGAGATTAAGAAGAAGACCTCTATGCCCCTGGTGGTGAAAGGTGTGCAGAGGGTGGAAGATGTGATTAAAGCCGCCGAAATAGGCGCCAGTGGTGTTGTGCTGTCGAACCACGGTGGTAGACAGTTGGATTTCTCTAGGTCCCCCATAGAAGTGCTGGCGGAGGTGGCTCCGGTCATCAAAGAGCGCAACTACCCTAATTTTGAGCTGTTCGTGGATGGTGGTGTGCGTAGGGGTACCGACGTAATCAAGGCGTTATGCCTTGGGGCCAAAGGTGTGGGGCTTGGTAGGCCTTTCTTGTACGCCAATTCTACCTACGGCAAGGAGGGTGTGCAGAAGGCCATTGAGCTTTTGAACGCCGAGATGGAAATGTCCATGAGACTCTTGGGCGTCAATTCCATCAAGGAATTGGGGCCCGAACTATTGGACACATCTGCGTTGAAGAACAGATCTGTACAGGTGCCAAAGGACTACTTGTACGACAAGAGTTATGTGAGTGCTCATCTGGCCGATTTCCAGCCACCTCCACCGGAGGATGAAGATTAGAGCTAAGAATGCCACTAAATTTATTTATCTAGGCCCCTACGAAAGAAAGATTTTCGCAGAGCCCGCTGATTGAAATCATTGCACTTTTGAACAATATGCAAAAAAAAAAAAAAAAAACTAAATTATTTGATACTGAACCTGACAACCTAGAAAAAAAATGTTACCATATTGCAATGCGAAGGCATTTGGATTTGGATTATTATGTAATCCGACATGTAGAAGTTTCTAGCGGTTATAAAAAAAAAGTTTAAAAACGCTATGTTAATACGTTGCAATTTCATGAATTTAAGGAACCCGCAGTTGTCAGCTGTACTTACACAAGAGCATCCATTCAAGCATTAATATCAAGGGAATTAAACATATCTGCTTAACGTTGTTTAACATTCCTTCTGGAACTTCCGCCACACGCCCAGCGTAATATGTCGATAGCCTCAGATCTTCAGAGGTGTGTCCAAAAAAATTACCAAGATAAGCAGTAGCACATTTTAAAAACAGTTTATATATGAAATAGCCGCCAAGGAGGGAGTTGCACAACTTTAATACGTTTGACAAATATACGTTCATAATGACATAAATAGCAAGCAACATCTGTGTGATTTATCGAGGAAAAGGTAACTTAAACAACAAGCAACTGGGCCATTAAGAATCTACGCGACACCAGGTTGACAGCGGGGCCCCCGGATGTGCTGATCCGTTGAAAACAAGCAATTCCAACTATTTTGATCTTAAGGATATTACTCTTTTTGATCGTATTGCGCTAGTAAGTTGCCGCGTCACCCACTGTTTTCCATATAATAACATAAGATCATGGGTCGCAATGATGGCGAAGATCATTCCAAAGCTTCACATTCATCTAGGGAAGGTAAACATAGAATTTCCCTGCCTAAGCTGCCGCCCCTGGACACCAGGTATCCCTTCCTAGAAGAAGCGGATGCACCAGATGACATGTCCATCGGATGGACTCCCGTAAGTGATCAGCAGCAATTATCTGCTAGGTTAGTTCCTATGCTGCCACAGTCTCCTGTTAAATCTACATCAAAGCTCTCCAAAGTGGACTCCTTTAGCAGCGGCTCTCCCCTCAAATCTTCAGATTCTTTTAAAAAACACAGGAGTAGAAGGCCTCCTCCGCCGCAGTTGTCAACCAATATGACTCCCCCCATGTCACCCTATGGCATATCGCCTCCCCCCGGTATGAGAAGTGGTCGTATGTCTACTTTGATGGCGGAGTCTGAATTCACGCACACTCCGACCAGCCTCCACAAATCGCCACATGATGTCATGGATTCAGAGATAGCCACTAGAACCGGTTCTTTAAGGCATTTGAGTACCAAGCGCTCTAATGAGAGTCTACCCTTTATTTCTTTTGATAATACGAATTATTCCACCAGAGCGTTGCCGCCGCTGCCTGCAGCTAACACCGACACTGGTCACCGAAACCTAGATGGTAACTTTAGCTCTTCGGATTTTTATAAAAATCTAGCACCCCCACAGGGAGGTCCGCGTATCGCCAGTACCCATTCTAAATTTTCCGATAGTATTGGAAGTTATTATTCTGATTCACACTATGCATTCAACAATTCCACTGCCAGAAACAGCAGTTTTAACTCTTTGTTGGGAGGAAAACCGCTTGAGTTAGCTCCTAGTATAACAGCCCCCACACAACCCTTTACAATTGACTCCCTGGATGAGAGTAAATTGTATCAATGCTATAGTGTTTACCGCCTATCAGACATTTATGAATGGATTCTGAAAGTCTACTTCGAGTGGTTCAACGAGTACGTGTTTGGTAAAATTGAATTCTTCCAGATGGTACAATTGCTTTTGGAATTTCAAATGCCCAAGAATTTCGATCAAGACACCATCGATTCCAACGTGGATAGGATCATCGAATCACTGGTTATACAAGGTGCCGTGAGATTCGATTTGGAAGAAAATGAAGAAATTTCGATCATCATCGGTGGATTGGATGTTTCTGGTGTCTTCACTCAACTTTTACCCTGCTACTCATTCTCCGATGTAGCTTACTGCCCCATACCCTGCACTCAATGTTATTCCACTACATGTGTAAGCCGTTCTATATCCGATGAGAGACCGGAGATAAAGCTGTCGGAGATCATTAACAAATCAGTTGGTCTCTGGACTGATTATTGGAAGCTGACACCTGAGGAACTCCTAGAGATTAATCCAAGAGAAGTTCAGAAACAAAGTTTTATTTTTGATTTGATTATTTTAGAGGAAAGGTCTATGAATATGGCCAATGCGGCGGTGGAGATATACGGAGCTCGATTTGATCCAGACTTGCTTCCCGATGAGCCCGAATTTGCCGCCTATGCTATTGATGTCCTCCATCCTTTAATACAATTGCATAAGGAATACTTGCTATCACCCATATTTTGGAAATTGAAGACAAAAGGCAAGTTTATTGATGGTGTTGGTAAGATATACCTCAAATGGTGCAACGAAGCGCACGAGCACTACCTCAGGTACGCTTCTGCCATGGCCACAGTGCACGAAGTGATACTTTGGGAGAAGCAGCATAGCACAAAATTTGCCCAATGGTTAAAGGAAATTGATAACTCACCAGAAGTTACACGTTCTAAAATGTATCATGATGTGATTTTCTTTGGTGGGTTTTTCAAGTCACTGCAAAATTTACCAGTAACATTGAACTCCATTTTAAAAAATACAGAGCCCTCCGCGGAAGACTATGAGTACTTAAAATTAGTGATTGCCGAAGTGGAAAAATTGAGCGCAGATGTAGATCGCGTTCATGGAATTGCCATTGATCACAGACGGCTTGTACGATTTGCAAAACAATTAGTTGTCAGAAATTCGGAGAGCGGCAGTTCGGGTGGGTACGTCAATGTAGTGAGTAACTTTGATTCGAATTCAGCAGCGGGAACTCACGATAGGCTGGACCTTGGATTGACAGACCCAGAAAAAAAGATAATACATTCAGGAACTGTTTTCAAGAAGAGAGAAATGTGGTTAGATTCTTCTCCTGTTTTCATCGTTCTTTTGGACAATTATTTCTTGATTACAGAATTCATGCCCAAGGGTAACCAAGATCGATTTAAATTAATTGAAAAACCAATACCGATCGATTATTTGAACCTGGAACAAAGACGTGGACAAGATTTGCCCAGCAGCGCCATTGCCAGCGCTAGAGAATCATCCATGCGTGAAAGTAAGCAATCTGCCCAAACGCCAATAATGGCTGTACGTCCGCATTTGATCAGTGCTGCCACCACGGTAAGAACTATCTACAGCTCCGACAAATCAGTTAACAATCCTGCGGAGCCCAACGTCTCTAATAATGGGTCCATTGAGTATTCTTTCAAAATTCGTAACACAGCTACCAGTGAGTCCTTCACCTTTTTTACTTCTACACTTAACGAATACCAAAGCTGGATAAATGCTTTCATGGAGTGTTTCAAGTGTAAGCACAGCTCTTCCCGAGCTTTTGATCTGCAAGTTTTGAGCACCCAATTTGGATACAGTGAGAAGGAAGCACCTGTTAATTTACCGGTTGCACCAGAGGGATCGGAGATTGATGTGGCATTGAAAAAATTTGAGTCAAAATTGAGTGCTCGCGAAGAGGAAGAACAAGAACTCTGGGTGACTCCCACCACCATCTTTTGCTCTACAGACTTCGAAATGGATAGGAAGAGGTTCCGTTTGATTGCCACTGACTACGGTATATTGATAAGACACGAGTCTGGATATAAGGGGAATTTTGTGAAGCTCATTCAAACCAGTGGAGTTCGGCAAATGGAAATTAATACCAAACTGGGTTTACTATTTGTCCTCGACGACAAATTGTTGTGTTATTTCAGCATTTCTAGTGTATTGGGCGCTTATTATGATCCTGTGAAATATGCCAAGCCCAATCATTTAGTTGGCATTGTAATAAAAGATAAAGTAGGATGCTTCAAGCTGGCTGATGATTTTGGTAATTCCAAGCATTTATTTTACGAGAGAAAAAACAAAATCATCGTTTTGACACCTGAATTTGATAGAGTAACCAAGTTACTCAAATATTTCAAAAAATACAAAGAATACAAGCTAGCTTCCTCTACTAGTGGATTACTCGGCTCGGATGTCGAGGATATTGTCATCTTCAAGAAGAGCTTCATTTTATGCACTTCAAGAGGCACCATACTCTATCATGATACATTTAATGACGATGGCATCGTATTACCCAATTTTTTAAATGATAATCCCATGTTGTCCTACATGAAACAAGCTCATTCGAGCTCTAACCTTTTCAAAACGGCAATGGAAACGACCTCCAAGAAGGACATGTCGAAGCAAAAGATGGCAGAATATGTCAAGAAAGACATTGCCACCTTTAAAACCAAAACGAAAACATGCTTTCAAATTTGCAATTCTGAAAACTTCTTATTCGTTTATGACGAAGCTGTGATAAAAGTCAATAAGTATG
Organism: Zygosaccharomyces kombuchaensis; assembly: GCA_003705955.2. Classification (NCBI taxonomy): domain Eukaryota; kingdom Fungi; phylum Ascomycota; class Saccharomycetes; order Saccharomycetales; family Saccharomycetaceae; genus Zygosaccharomyces; species Zygosaccharomyces kombuchaensis. Next base: position 171,813 of record PPJZ02000003.1, read on the forward strand.
GCGAGATGGTTGACTGGACCAAAGATGTTTTAGTCTTGGATTTTTATTGCACTGGTGCCTGCTTCCATGAGGGTTATTTGATACTGATCGGGGATAACCTGATACAAATTTACAAGGTAAAGGACTCGGAAGTAGAGTTAGCGAGGCTCATTCCCGTACAGATTATCAAGGGAAAAAAGATCAAATTACTCAACTCTTCGAAGACGAGCAATCCTGTTTTCATTCTAAGTCATCCTCAGATTGCGAACAGGCAGCTATTATTAACTTGCAAAGTTTGCAAGCGTAAGAGGCACAAGAGTTGATCCATTCAATTCATTAATATTAGTACTTGTCATTGCAATTTATTTCATTTTCTAATCATTCATGTAACAAATTTTACCACTTTTCGCTCTGTCGGACTTTCTTCGGCACACATAATTCGAACACGTCGTTCTTAGCGCCCTTCACACAAGAGAAAATGACTGCTAACGTGCTACGATGGAAATATGAATATGGACTATGTGGTCAATTGGATTGCCTTACCACTACTGAAATTTCCTATAGTTTTGTATTTGGCATTTCCATCACCACATGCCAGGTTATGCTTGTTGTTGGCCCTCTATTCGACGGTGGTAATTGTTTGCAATAATCTAAATTATTGGTACAAATGTAAAGGACACGAAGTTTGGAAAGATTGTAAAGAAGTGGAAGGTGCTACAGCACTTGTTACTGGTGGTAGCCATGGTTTGGGGCGATCAATAGTGCTAGAAATACTGACTAGGTATCCTCGTGTTAAAGTAATAAACCTCGATCTGCACGAATCGCCTCAGGGAAATCCGAGATTGATTGACATTCAATGTGATCTGCGTAATTTCGAGTCTTTGGAAACTTGTTTGGATCGTATTAAATATCAGTACGAAGGCCAGCTGTCGCTTATTGTGAATAACGCTGGCATAAGAGCACCATACCAAGAGTTGAAGCAGTTAAACCACCAGAAAATTCAGAATGTATTCGCTGTTAACGCATTTGCGCCCATAAGGATCATGCAAAAATTAATTCCTTCGGAACAACAGTGCTATGTGGTTAATATTGCCAGTACTCTGGGCGTTTTGGCGCCTGCTAAACTTTCCAGTTACGCAGCAAGCAAAGCCGCACTCATAGCGTTCCACAACTCTTACAGTTCAGAATTGTCCATAAAGGGCATTACAAAAACTCGCACATTACTCGTACTATGTGGACAGCTGAATACTAATATGTTTGGGGGGTTTGAACCACCACGCCAGTTTTTCGCCCCCGTGGTCAGTAAACAAAGGTTAGCTAAGAGAATTATTGACTGTTGTGAAAGGGGTCAACGAGGTGAGCTATGCCTCCCTTTTTATTCTCATTTTGCGTACATCCTCATGGCTCTTCCAATTTTGCCCAGGGCTCTGGTTCGCAAACTGTCCAAGATGGACGACTGCCTACCACAGGAGTAAAACCACTTCATATACATACATTATATATTACTCTTTCTTCTTTGCATCCAATATTTTCAATTGTTGGCCAACCCATGCGTAAAGTAGATCAGTTTGTAAATAGCCACCCTCGTTGAACACCTTGTTCACTGGTAGAGCCGTTTTGATCTCATCATTGCCGTTGCTCAACAACGACACATGATACAGAGGTTCATTGTTCTCAAAATAAGTCTTGATAGAAATCTTCTTACCCTCACTGCTAGTACCTTCATAAGTGACACCCTTCTGCACGTATTTGGTGAAGTACCAGTAAATAACTGATAGAACAATGTAGGAAGCCACCAGGATCTTTTGGTAAAGTAGACACTCCTCATATTTAAATTTCTTGTCTAGCAGAAAGCTCGCACCAGCCGCTAGAGCAATGGCGTACCCAATGAATAACTTGGTGTCAATCAAGCCAAACGTCTGGTTGTATCCATACCTCGAGAAGACACCAGGAAGTGCTTCGTCCAACGTCTGACGAAGCTCTTGGATGGAATACACATTGATTGGCTTGGGCATGGAGTTTAGAGTGGTTCGTAGGTTGTTCGTGGTCTTCGATTATTTTTTTTTTTTTTTTAATCTAGCCTCTTAATGGGAAAAAACCAGTGTTGGTTCCTAATATGCACATTGAGCGAACCTTAGCTTAAAAGGTCGGGACGAACTTCGAGTTAACACCCCTTTTGAAGCTTCTTCGGCCACTTTTCCAGCGCTGGAACAAGTGGTGAACGGGCTGTGGAGTTCCTCGAGTTGGATATTTTGGCTATTGGCGCAGTATAATGGCTAAGAAAGACAGTACGGAGGTAACAGAACCTAAAGGGGTAAGCAACGGTGGCATAAACCCTTCACCGGCGGCCAAGGATCAGAGAGGAGGAAACGGTGGCAGAAATCAGGCCCACAAGTACCACGGGAAAAACCACAAGGCGCACAAGAAGCAGCAGAGGTATGCCACAGAAGGAAGCTCCAGAAGCCCCGAGAAAGATTTCAGTTCGACTATTACTGAGGAGTTGAACAGTGGAAATTATAAAATGAAGGGACGGAAGGCTCAAGTTTCCATCAACCATTTGCTGCAGTTGCAGTTCCCAGAAATTAAGAGACCTCCTGAACACATTTTACCGAGATCAAACAGGAGGAGACAAGAAAAGGACACTCACGTACCCTTGTATGGTGATTCCTTCATAAACGCCAACTATAGAGTTTTGGCAGATAACAGAGTTAGTTACAAAGAGCAGAGTAATAACCCTAACGTTCCTGTGCCGCGTGAAAACATTGTGAGAATAATCGTCCCGCCAGGTCAAAACTGTCCCATTTGTCTAAGTGAGGAACCGATCGCTCCTCGAATGGTGAATTGCGGGCACATTTTCTGTCTCAGTTGCCTTTTGCATTTCTTCCAAGTCGAGGAAACTGTCAAGAACAGGGAGACAGGATATGTGCAAAAGAAAAAGCATAAGGAGTGCCCGCTTTGCGGTAGCATTCTGCGTTCTCAAAACTTTAAGCCGGTGTTGTTTCAAGATAATCACAGTGACGAAAGACCTCAAGGTGGTAAGGAAACGACTATGCAACTCATGTGCAGACCCCATGGCTCGATGCTTCCATTGCCTGTGAAACTGGAAATTGACCCGTTGAACGCGGGGGACTTTCCGCCGGTGGAACTGTCTCAACTTGCACCTTACTCTCGTATAACGATGTGCAGCGCAGGTTATGCCATCGAGCTGTTACAAAAAGATATGGAAGCATTGAAGACCCAGTACGAAGTGGACAGAGTACTCTACAACGACAACGGAAAATTCTACAAACTGGCCTTGGAGGAACTGAATGGTAGCATGGCAAACATTTTGTCACAGCTTGAGGAAGAACCTGTGAGCATGCCGCCAATGTCACAGTTGCAACTTGGCACATTATTAAGGGACAAATACAACGAGTCGAATGCTTTTTTTTTCTTTCAAACGGCCTTTTACTCCTCTACACGATATTTTCTATCTCCATTGGACGTTAAGATCCTACTCTTTACGTTCCAACGTTACTCTGCGTTCCCTGATGAGCTTAAAGTGGTAGTAGAGAACGTCACTTATGACACTGTGGTGACAGAGGAATTTATCACCCGTTATAAATATCTTTCTCATTTACCACTGGGTACGGAAATTGCAATGATTGATATTGACTGGCGTTCTAGCGACGTGATTCCACGAGAAGTCCAGGAGAAGTTTGCACCAAATTTGAGAGACAGACGCAGGAAACTTCACATAAGAAGACAGAAGGAGGATAATCAAAAGAGATTGTACGAGAAGAGAGTTGAGAAAGAGCATGCAGATTTCTACAGGAGAGAAAACGGTGAGAAAATGTCTGCCGAAGTGGTTCATAACGCATCAGATCCCGTTCTAGATTCCTTAAAGGCGGAACTATGCGACGAGGAGGACCGGCCTCCTGTTGAGAGAACTATCTGGGGTACCTCGATTCCTCTAGATGAACATGCCAGTAGAGAGAACCAAGAGTTCGAAGCCATGCTACGTGAGAGAATGCAACAGGCTAATGGCAGCGACCAACAGGGCTCAGGTGCAACCAAAAAGGATAAGAAGAAGAAGAAGAAGAGCAAAGTGGTGCTGTTCAGCAACAACCATCATACTTTTTAGGCATTTGTATATGACCTGCGTCTGCGGGTCGACGAACTTTGCAGGACTGCTTAGTTTGGACCCTAATCATCGAGTTTATACGCTTCTCACGGCACCTTCAAGTCATCAGGGAGGTTTCCAATTTATCTAAATTGGGCTTGATTGGGTCCACATGACGCGTCTCAGCAGTTGTTTTTTTGAATTGTTTTCTTTTCAAGTTGACTTTTAACTAAAGGGGAAGATTTACGAAAAACAAACCCAACACACTGTTGTTGATAGTTAAAACAACGTAAAGAAGTAATAACAATCAAGTCATTCAATCGTTTGGCAAGTGTCATGAGTGGAAAGTTTGTGCGTGCATCCAAGTATAGGCATGTGTTTGGTCAACCGCCTAAGAAAGAATTGTGGTATGATAATGTCAAAGTGACATTGAACGCGTGGGATTCTAATTTGATTAAGACCAATGGAAAATTTATCGCTGTCAATTGGAACACTTCTGCTGGTGGATCATTTGCTGTAATTCCGGCTGCTGAACATGGCAAATCTCCGGAAGTGGTACCCCTGTTCAGGGGTCATACTGCACAAGTTTTAGATACAGATTTTGATCCCTTCGACGACTACAGAATTGCCTCCAGTTCCGATGATACCAAAATTGGCATCTATAAAATCCCTAAGGACTATTCTTTTTATCACAATGAAGTGGATGAAGAAGGAGAGGCGAAGGATGTCCATGCTGTGAAGATGCTTTCTGGCCATGGTAGAAAAGTGGGCCATATTTTGTTTAATCCCGTGGCAAAAGACGTCTTGGCATCTTCCTCTTTGGATCGTACCGTTAAGATTTGGAATGTCGAGACTGGTGAAGATTTGATTACTTTGCAACATCCAGAAATGGTTACTTCGATGTCTTTCTCCTACGACGGCAACTATTTGGCTACTGTGGCCCGTGACAAAAAATTGAGAGTTTGGGACATTAGAGCTCAAAAAATTCTTGGAGAATGTCAAGCTCATGAAGGCGCAAAGAGTCAAAGAGTGATTTGGTTGGGCAACAGCAATCGTTTGGCCACTTCTGGGTTTTCCAAATTAAGTGAACGCCAAGTTGCCATTTGGGATGCGTTCCAGCTGGAGAAGGGTCATTTGGGTGGATTTCATACCGTGGACCAAGCTCCGGGAATCTTGATGCCATTCTATGACGAAGGAAACAAGATTTTGTTCCTTGCCGGTAAAGGGGATGGAAATATTAGATATTATGAGTTCCAAGATGATCAGCTGTACGAACTCTCTGAGTACCTGTCAACAGAGCCACAGCGAGGGTTTGCCGTGGCTCCCAAACGTAGACTCAACTTAAAAGAAAATGAAATCATGAGGGGTTTCAAGACTGTGGTAGATACTCGTATCGAACCGATTTCCTTTTATGTGCCCAGAAAATCAGAGGAATTCCAGCATGATATTTATCCAGATGCGCCAAGTGACAAACCTGCCTTAACTGCCGAAGAATGGTTTGGAGGTAAATCTGTAGAGGGCCCACTTTTAATGAATTTGAAGTCATTGTACGAGGGTACTGAGCCTCAATTGCATGCTTCGCAGAAGGTGGAGCCAAAACCAAAGAAAGAGGAGCCAAAACCAGAGAAAGAGGAGCCCAGAGAAGAGGAGTCGAAACCAGCGAAAGAGGAACAAAAGCCAGAGAAGGAGGAGTCAAAGAAGGAAATCGGGTCCGAGAAGAAACTCGTGAGGGATGAGATTCAAGAGTCGTCGCTTGATAAAGACAAGACCGTTGATAAACTCTTGGAAAAATCTTCCGCTCTTGATGCCTTCAATGACGCTGAGGATCCCTCTAAGGACACTTCTGGTTGGGACGATGAGGATGACGAGCCTAGAAGGACCGTGGTTGCAGACGCCAAATCTCCGCAGGAACATATTGCACAAACCGAGACGCCTGGGAAAAAAGAATCAGATCAATCTGAGGCTGAAACCGCCAAATCTGAGCCGGTTATCGCTAATTTTGATCCTACGGAAACTGAACCAGATGTCAATACCTCTTTGCCAATCCAAGAACCTTTGAAAAATGACTCAGAAATATCCGAGTCTTCTACAAATCAAGAACATGCCGAACCCGCCAGAAAGGAGGCTTCTGTGGCTACGGAACCTAAGGCCGAGGAATCTGGTAGTGTTGGTACGTCTGAGCCTCTCAGAGCCGGTGCGGGTTCCAAATCTATGGGGTTGAAGCAATCGGCAGAGAAATTGTCGTTGCTGGTTTACAATCTGGAAGATGTCGTGGAAAAATTAACAAAGGCCAACATCGAAAAGAACGAGCGCCTCGACCGACTAGAAACAAAAATTGAAGCTTTGTTAAATAAGTAAGAACCTCAATAAGACTTCTTCACTAATAAAATAGAGAGTACAATCGGTGATTGTGGTATATAATTCAAATATACCATTACTATTTCAGCACGTGATTTTGTTACACTGAGCGCGTTCACTTTACTTCAAAAGGTGAATTGTGAAAGAAAAAAATTTGAGATTAAATACCCTCCGTATCTTCCAGGAGCAAAGGAGTTTTAAAGATCCCGCAAGGAGCTTTCAACAAGTGTATAGTTAGCTGCAATTGCAGTTATTGCAAACGAGATACTTACAGTTCGAAGTCCCTGTTCTTTCTGGCGCTTTTCAGACTTTCTATAGCTATATTGTCTCTTCCATACGTAGTTCTTCTTTGAAGGAGAAAGAGGCCAATATTTGAAAACCAGAGCTGTAATTGAAGAGACCTGGTTATATTCCAGTGTGGTGGCCATTCGATCTTCTGTATCTCCCGATTCTTTTTAAGCATTTCTTTGCATCTTTAACATCCAATGAGCCCTGGAGACTCTATCATGGAGCAGAGATATGAGGTAGCAAAAGGGTTTATGCCGACCATCGAACAGGTGTATGCTGGGACCAATAGAGATACTCCGGAGGCTAACTTGCTGGGGGAACTTTTAAAGCTTTTGGCGGAACTACCTGAAGATTTTCATCTATTCTGTGATCCGGTGTTTGAGCCCATCTCAGTGTTCTGCTTGACTATATTTTCATTCAACGAACAAAGTACTGTATCGTGGCTCAAAAAAAAGTTTAACCCCACGTTAGCCAAATGTGACAAGTGTATTTTAAATTTCACCAAGGGTAAGTGCAAGATGCTTCAACATTTCGCAATACAAAGGCATGTACCCCATGAGCATGTGTCCAAATTTAACGACATTGTGTGCCTTTGGAGAGCGGAAGCCGTTTTTCCCGTTTTACACAAAATTTCTGTCAACGATAATACAGAGGTAAAGGTCACTCGTGAAATCGAATTGGCCATCTTTGAATGTTTGTGCAATCCGCATATACTGAGGCTGAAGAAGGACTTAAGGATGACCTTTGACGCAATCTTCAAATTCTTGTACCACGCAAAGCAGCCATTCTTAGACCCCACAAGTCCGAAATTCTTTAGGGCATTTGTTGCTGGAATCATTTTCTGTTGGTGCGAAGGTATTCAAGAAGAGATACAGTGGGCTCGCATCATTTTAAAAAAATTACATGAGGAAAATTATAGAATGACTCTTCACAATTTTGGGCCGGACGTGCTTGAAGAGATCAACATTCACATGATCTTTCTGCAAAATCCTGCCAATTGGAATGAAGTTGTCGTATCACAATTTTGGTCCAGACTTATACCTGTTTTTACGTTATTTGACCAGGAAATATTTACGGAGTATTTTGAGATTCCGAAAAACATTGATTCTTTGAAGAAAACGGTTAGGTTCCCCTTCGAGTCTATTTACAAAATGTGGTATAATCACTTGGGGAAGACATATCGTGATAAACCATTAGAATTCCTGTTGAGAGCTCTTTGCTTGTTTTTAGACAAATTAGGACCTGCTTTTTGGACCAAGTTGGAACCATTCACATTTCACAGTATTCTGGACATGGTATTCGACCGAGACATTTTTGCCAACAAATTAGTTAGAGTACAGAATAATCCGATACCCAATGATGAGATAGGCATCATTCTGTCCTTTTCCGGATCCACAACAGATATGGTGTCTTGGACTTTACCCTTTTACAAAGCGCTCTCCAGTTCTAAAAGAATCCAGATGGTTAAAAAAGTATCCATGGCATTTCTCAGAGTAATTGCCAACCATAAATCATTGAAGTCTATTCCAAAGGCGTGCTTGATGAATTCTTCGACCGCCCTTCTTAGAGCAGTTTTGACTATAAAACCCGACGAATTAGCTATGCTTTACGAGAAGCAAGATTTTGAGGTAGTCTTGTATGCGAAGACTGATTCTAGGGCGTTATTGAATAATCCACTTATACAAGAAATTGTCATGCAATCCGCCACCAGTCCGTTAGAGCTATATCCAGACCTCGGAGAATCCGCTGTCTCAGTCTCCACATCGGCAATGATGGTTTTGACCAAATCAATAAACTTTGACATTTTAATGCTTTGTGAAGCCACCTTCAAACTTTATGCTGGTCGTCATGTTAATGAGTTAAATTTGACTCCAGCATTGGTGGAGAACTTAACAATGAGGCTTGACCTACGATCCTTCCATGATGGGCCTCTTTTGGCAAAGCAGTTATTAATGTCTTTTAATCATATCAATGGTCTCTTAACGGTTGACAAGTCAAAAGACCCGGGCGCGCAAAGACATAATGCCTTGATTAAGCAATATCATCACCATTGTACAAAACTCGTTGGAAAATTTGCTGATATTCTTCCAAGCCAGTTGTCAGGCATATTGGCTGAGGGTGAACCCGCACAAGGATTCTGGTCTTGTGTCTTTTCGTCAAACACTGAGTTGTACCAGGCGGCTACCAACATTCTTTATGATACTTTTGACGTTGAGGGTAGATCTGAAGGTGTTCATGCAATCTTGAAAAATAACTTGACGAGTCAGTTGTTGGCCATAGACATGGTTTTGCATCAATTGATCAAATGTGAATTCTACGAACCTTGTCCTAGGGCGGTAAGAGTTTTGATGGATGTTGTAAGTGCATTTACAGATCCAGTGGCAGGTATCTTTTCCAATTATGAGACTTTGAAAGATGAAAAAACGGATGCGGAACTGCATAGGTTTTGGGAATTGTCATGGTCGTTTTTGGATACAATCTATCGCTGTACTCTAAATTGGGCTACCAAATACGAATACTCCGAATTGGAGGATTTTACTAAAGACACTCTTGATCTGAGCAGGTCCTTAGTAGACTCGTATAGAGAATTTTCGGATACGCTGAATGGGACTAAGAAAGATTTGTTTGAAAGTGTACTCAAAGCTTTCAAGAATATGCTTTATTGGTTGAGATTGAGCGATGATGCTTTGTTGGATTCTTGCGTTAGACTAATAGTCAGTACATCGGATTTGGCGCGTGAGAGACAGATAAACTTTGATGATACTCTGATAGAAATGATGGCAAAATATGGTTCAAAAGCCAAAAAGTATTCTAATAAGCTTTCTGATCAACAAGCAAGGCAAATTTTGATGAAGGCTGAGGCTTTTAACAGAGAACTGACTGATAAAACTGCATCGGACGCTGAGGCCTATCACAAAGAAAAAGAACTAGCTAAGATAGGTCGTTCTGTATCCCCAAGTACGCAGACAGGCGCAGCAATTACAACTTCGGAATCTAAGGCTGACTTTTTACAGAGAAAGGCTACATCATCATCAATCACTGGTCGTCCCAAAGGTATGCAATCAAAAATTACTTCATTTGGCTCGTTTCAACCCAGTGGCTCTCCTTCACTCCATCAGCATAAAGTTCCAAAACCTTTATCAAAGATGGAGCTCGCAAGGCGGCAGCTTCTAACTAACCGAGTCATCCATCCACCTAGCTCAACAGTCTTTAATCATAGACGTACCACTGCAAAACCAAAGGACGAAAGCAGTAGTGATGAGAGTGAAGATGATATCGAGTCAGCCAGAGAATTGTTTGCATCGGCCAAGTCCAAGGGCAAGGGAATAGAAACAGTCGATATAAGCGGCAGAATTATTACAAAGGCCACCAGTGCTGAACGTGCCAAGCAAGACGGAGAAAATATGAGAAGAAGGCTAAACGTTGACTTGAACCCATTCTACGAAAATATTTTGCAATGGAATTACTGCAGGCGGGACGAGTACCCTGATGATATAATAAAAAATCATTGTGTTGATCTGAAAGACCAATTCGAGTCTGTCGTAGAGTACCAAAATATCGTAAAGCCACTTCTGCTATTAGAATGCTGGCAGGGATTATGTTCTGCCCGTGATAGAGGTGATTTCAAGCCTTTCAGCATAATTGTAGGGAACAGAACTGCAGTTTCCGACTTTTATGAGGTTTATGCTTCCGTGAATAAAAAGAAACTGCAAGACGCCAGCATAACCGAATCAGATCTTATTGTCTTGGCCTATTTTCCGGATAATATGTCGGGTCGTGAATACACCAACGAAAACTTCAAACACGCACCAGAGACTTGTCTGGCAAAAGTGCGCACCTTAAAGAACACGAAGGGGGATAATGTTGACATGACTTTACGTGTTCACAGAAATCACAAGTTTTCCAAATTTTTGACTCTAAGATCCGAAATCCATGCAGTCAAAGTCATGCAGATGACCACTGTTGAAAGGGAATATACTTCGCTAGAGGCTTTGGAGTATTATGACTTAGTAAATCAGATTTTGCAAGCAAAACCAACACCACAGATGGAAGTTAGCCAGGATGAAATTGATTTGGTAAAGGAAAAGTACAAGTTGAATTTATCTCAAGCAGCAGCTATTGTTAACACCGTTTTGAAGGAAGGTTTTTCTCTAATTCAAGGGCCACCCGGTACAGGCAAAACTAAAACTATTTTAGGTATTATTGGTTATTTTCTTTCAACAAGAGGCACTGTTCCATCCAATGTCATCAGAAATCCAGGACCTACGTCGTCTTTAACTACGGATCAGCTTTTGAAAAAACAGAAGGTACTAATTTGTGCTCCAAGTAATGCCGCTGTTGATGAAATTGTTATTCGACTAAAAGATGGTGTTTATAACAAAGAGGGTACCGTTTTTAATCCTTTGATAGTGAGAGTTGGTCGGTCTGATGCTGTCAATGCAGCTATCAAAGAGTTTACACTAGAGGAGCTCGTGGACAAGCAGATGTCACAAAAAAACTACGAATTTACGAAAAATCCAGAGTTGGAAAAGAAATTTAACGAGGCAGTTCATAAAAGAAGGGAACTCAGAGCTAAGTTGGATGCCGAAAATGGCGTCCCAACGAGTTCTATGTCCACTGAAGATATAGCGAAGTTGCAGTTGCAAATTAGAGAGTTGAGCAAACAGTTAAATGAGTTGGGTAGGGAAAGGGATTTAATGAGAGAAAGGAATTCTGTTAATTACCGGAATAGAGATCTGGATAAACGGAATGCACAAGCACGTATTTTGGCAAAAAGTGACATCATTTGCTCCACTCTCTCTGGTTCAGCTCATGATGTCCTGTCCTCACTCGGTGTTAAGTTTGATACAGTAATCATTGATGAAGCTTGTCAATGTACTGAACTGTCTTCTATTATTCCTTTGAGGTATGGAGGCGTAAGATGCATCATGGTGGGTGACCCCAACCAATTACCACCTACTGTGTTGTCCGGAGCTGCCAGTAGCTTCAAGTACAACCAATCTTTGTTTGTGCGTATGGAGAAGAATGTGACGCCGTATTTGTTGGATGTGCAATATCGTATGCACTCCGAAATTAGCAAGTTTCCATCTGCTGAATTTTACCAATCTAAACTGAAGGACGGTCCAGATGTTAATACTTCAAACAAAAGACCATGGCATGAGGTCGAACACATGCGCCCTTATAAATTTTTCGATATTTTAACTGGTAGGGAACAGCAGAGCTCCAAAACAAAATCGTACGTTAACATGGATGAAATCCGAGTTGCGATAGAGTTGGTTGAATACTTGCTGAATGGGTTTGAGAAAAAAGTGAGTTTTTCTGGGAAAATTGGCGTCATTTCTCCTTACAAAGAGCAAGCGTCGAGAATGAGAAGGGAATTTAACTCGTACTTTGGTGCAACGATTCAGCAAGAAGTCGATTTCAATACTATTGACGGTTTTCAAGGTCAAGAGAAGGATATCATTATCATTTCATGTGTGCGTGCCGATGACACCAAATCCACCGTTGGTTTTTTGAAAGACTTTCGTCGTATGAACGTGGCATTGACAAGAGCTAAGACAAGTATGTGGATTCTAGGACATCAACGGTCTTTAGTTAAAAATAAGCTGTGGAATCGTTTGATTACGGACGCTCGTGAACGTGGCTGTTTGACAGCCGCGTGTCCTGGTTTCCTCAATCCCAGCAATGTGAAAGCCCAGGGACTGTTGGCACGTCATAAACCATCTGATGATTCTTCCCTCAATGCAGATGATTATGACCCTTTTGAAAACATGAAACCTAACCCGTATCTTCAATCTAAAAGAAAGCGTGAAGATTCGGGTGCTCACGCTCGCAACAGGGCAAATAGTGGGAGAAAGCGTAAAGAAAGCAGCTCCTCGGCGGTGTCTCAAGGTAAAAAGAAAAAATCTTCAATTTTCAGTGGACCCAGTATTGCCGATGAAATAAGTTCCTCCGGACTTTACATTAAAGATAAAGGCAAGGAAAGTGTCAAAAAACTGGCGTCTCCTGATCCAAAGAGCGGTAGGCATGTAAATTTTTCTGATCATATTGACATTATACCCGGATGTGATGATGAGGAAAATGTGAATCCAAATACTAAAGCATCCACCGGGGTGCAGATTGGCAACCAAATCACTCCAACATCTTATCCACATGTGCAAACTGCCGATTCAGGGAGTGATGACGATGAAAACGACTATACACCAAGACCACCAGAGGAAATTCTCCCTCCAAAGAAAAAGGAAAAACACAGGAAAGAAGTCCCATCAAGGTCTGGTGAAGTTTATCAAACCTCTGCAGCTGTTCCACCGGCTGGCCCTAGTCGTCAAGGGCATCCCGACGGGTATCTGAAAGGTTCGCCCCCATTTAATGGCAGTTATCCTCCTAATGTAAACAATCAGCAAAATCCTTATCAGCATTATCCACCAGCAAATGGCTATTATCCAGAAAACAGTGCTTACTTTCAGATGCCACCAAAGCCTGGTCCCCCGGGCATGCTACCCACACAGCAGCACCAGCAACTCTCTACACCACAACAATATAAACCTCCGCCCCAATATAATGTTGTGCGTAGCGGCACAATTGGTGGAAGATCGGGTAACCGAAGGCAGCAGTTATCGAACCCATTTATTCCTAAGAAAAAGCAGCATCACAAGTAGTTATGATTTTTTTTTTAATTTAATTTTAACTTTAATTTGCATTTTAATCAGTCATTCATTTAATTCAACAAGCATCTATAAGTAGTAAAGTAATACTTTTAACCTTAATGTGAAGCGTATGAGCGAGTAAGTAATAATTCGTCAGAATAGGGATTCCAATAACTCCGGTTTTAATCTCGCTTATTATGTTTTCCCCTCGGAAAATCCATCTCTTCCAGTTCAATGGCATTCCCACCGGTAGCAGGATCGACAGTTTCTTCGGTAACGCCAATTTTTGGTGGTGATTTGCTCGCCACCAAAAATGGAGGGCTTGAATGGCTATTTTGGGGCGAAGTGGGGTAGCGATTTCTCTTGGGTATATTAAGAGGCCGAGGGGCTTCATTAGAGAGCTCTAAGAACGCCTTTTCGATTACCTCTTTTTCATCCGTGATAAGAGTGGTAAGAAGTTCGCTGTCTGTGACAGCTATTGCGGTGTTTAGATCGTCGATGGTACTTCTGAGCCAAACCTTTATCTGACCAGCAGGTAAGTTATGTTCATTGCTCAAAGCGGTACCCAAGCGACGCTCTAGATCCCCGACCATCTGTATACATTCTCCCCAAATATTTCGTTGGCTCACCAAACTAGATGAGTCCTCCTTCTTATGTGTCAATTGGTCCTGCAACGAATGAATCTTCATGTCTATAAATTCACCTGCATGATTTACGATATCCTCTTGCTCTTGCATTTTCTTCTTCTGCTCTTCGCTCATTTGTAAATTAAAGAATTTTTGAGCAAGGAAAGGCTCTTGGGCCTCAGGAATAGCCAGTCCCACTTTGGATAGCAGCTTCTTCTTCGACTGGTGTACCCTGTCTAATGCTTCGTCTATGCTATTTGTCTCCCGTCGTATCCTGGCCTGATGAGTCCTTAACTCCTTGGCTACAAATGCCTGATCTTTCTTAAAGTCTCTTAGCAAAGATTCTAGCTGTTTGATATCCCTCGTAGCCTCATCATTGCATGCTCGCAATAAATTCATAGATTGAATAAGGTGCTCCGTGTCGACAACATCTTCCTCCTTCCTATCATCCACCAAGGATGTATTGGTAGCTCCCACCAGTTCAATGTAAGAATTCAAAAGAGGTCGATAGCCTGATTCAATGCTTAAGGGCTCTCGAGATTGGGGAATTTGTGAGGTCCCGAAGGACCACCCTTTCCTGTCCTCCAAAAGCTTTTCCTCTTTTTTGGCCAATCTAGTGAATTTTTCCTTAGATGCCTTCAACATATCTATGGTCTCCTTAATCTCGCCATCATACGCAATGAGCATCTCATTCAATTTGCACAAATCGTTGAAACATATGTAGATGTCTCTCCGGATGCCTTCAAGTTGAAGAGATAGGTTCTGTTCCAGCAGAGCACGTTTGTGGACAACCACCAAGCTCTTTAAAAAATCGATAATTTCTGCGTGCTGTCTCAAGACATCTTCTAATGCCATTGCGGATAATTTGCGACTCCCTTGGACGAGCCTTTTGACAAGACTTCTAAAAAGTTCGAGATATGTGGTACTTTGCGAGCTTTCTCCCTTTGATGCTCGACTATAATTAGGGCTTGGGATGAAAACTTAGGGTTTTGTCTCTAAGGCCAAACAATCATAAACTGGCTTGTTTTTAAGTTAAAATATTGAGAGCACGGTCTTTTTAGCAGCTATATGTGAGCAAGAGAAGGACTTATATGATGTATGTTCAGATCCGAACCGTTGGTTCTAATTGAAGGCATTCTTGTATATCGAGACCCATTGATAAAGAAAAAATGGTAATAAAAATCAATAAGTCCAAAATGTCATGGAGCTTTCAAACACCTTCAGAATAGTTCACAAGGAAAGGGGAAATTGTTACTTTTGCATGGCTACGAATTGCCTCTTATAAGGTTGAAAGAAAAAAAAGAGAATAAACGGCAACCAAGCCTCGAAGAAACATTTGGTGTAATTACGCCGTTATCGAAACACCTTGAAAAATGTAGCCCATCGACAACGGGAGTTCTCAATCGACTTCGGTCCATCAGTTCCCTACAATGTGGATTTCAGAATCCAGCTTTGCTAAGCTATGAAATTATAATAAATTAGCAGTAAACTTTGCTAACGTAGTTTTTCTTCCAAGAAAATTGTGTTGTTTTAATATGGGAGACATTTGCTGGTAAGTAGCGTTCGTTTCCTTATCGAACGTATTAGATTTATCCTCATGCCAATGGCATTGGTAGGACATGCGATTGGCAATAACATATTCAGAATATCTATTACTCTTGTGGTCAAGTGTGCCCTAAGTGTGGAATATAGGGCATACCGGGTATTCCGACAGGTTCAGATGTTCCTAATTACTGCCGCTTTCTCAAATCGCGTTGGCTCGTACCAATCCTTCGCATCCCCAGGCGGAGATTCCGCATGTTCGACGCCAAGTTTACCGTGTGGATCAGCCGTGGGCATTGCCGGGGCGATACTCGAGCTGGTGATAGCAGGTGCGAGTAGCGGGTTCGTTGAAGCCGGGATCAAAACGGGATGTGGTTCCGGTCCGCATCCAAGCTAGTTTAACCTTCTGATACCGTTAAGATAGAGCCTAGAGGCCTTCGTACATATTTGTGATGAATTCTAATCACGTGATTGCTTATTCTTGTTTTCTCTTTTATTGTCACAATAAAAATTTTTCACATTCCTTTTAGCTCATCGCATCACTCACCAAATTTTTCAAAAAGGTATAAATATGCCATGATTAGGCCAGTTTCTCAGAAAGCTGCATACTTGTTATATATGGTTGGGTTTACTGGCTTGGTTTCGGTGGCTTTTAGATGTAGTGGACTTCTTGTTAATCAAACACTTCGCTTCAACGTAGCTTCACCCCGTCAATCATGGTCAGAGATTATACCACTGCTTTGGAATATTTGCAAACTTTTGAAAGCAAGGACGGTCTTTCCGTCCACGAATTGATGGATTCCAAGACAAGAGGTGGGTTGACTTATAACGATTTTTTGGTTTTGCCAGGTAAGGTCAACTTCACATCTTCTAAGGTGGGTCTTGACACAAAATTGACGAAGAAGATCTCATTGCATGCGCCCTTTGTATCGTCCCCCATGGATACCGTTACTGAGTCCGAGATGGCCATCCACATTGCCCTCTTGGGTGGTATTGGTATCATCCATCACAACTGTACACCTGAAGTGCAGGCCGAGATGGTCAAAAAGGTGAAGAAGTACGAGAACGGTTTTATCAATCATCCAGTGGTGATTTCCCCCCATATTACGGTTGGCGAGGCCAAGTCCATCAAACAGCAGTTTGGTTTTGCTGGATTCCCTGTTACTGGTATGTGAATTTAATGATATTCTAATTGGAAATGACACAATGATGACTAAAAAAATCAATTAATAACTTTCGTTCTACTGATTTGATCAAACGATCGTGTAGAGAACTTTTTCTAACCCTGAGAAGTGCATTTTTCCATTTTTTTTTATTTGATCTAATACTAACTGGTGTTTTCTTAGAAAACGGCAAACTTAACTCCAAATTGATCGGTATCATCACTTCTCGTGATATCCAGTTCGTCGAGGACAACTCGTTGTCTGTCTCTGAGATTATGACGAGGGAAGTCGTCACCGGTGCCCAAGGTATCACTCTGGCTGAAGGTAACGAAATCCTGAAATCGACCAAGAAGGGCAAGCTACCCATCGTCGACAGTCACGGCAACTTGGTTTCCATGTTGTCCAGAACTGACTTGATGAAGAACCAGAATTTCCCCTTGGCGTCCAAATCTGCCACCACTAAGCAATTGCTCTGCGGTGCCTCCATCGGTACCCTCCCGGCTGATAGGGAAAGACTCAGACTGCTAGCCGAGGCGGGCTTGGACGTTGTCGTCGTGGACTCCTCTCAAGGTAACTCTGTGTTCCAAATCGAATTGATCCAATGGATCAAAAAGAACTTCCCTGAAATTGAAGTCATTGGTGGTAATGTTTGCACCAGGGAGCAGGCCGCCAGTTTGATTGCCGCAGGTGTAGATGGGTTGAGAATCGGTATGGGTTCTGGATCCATCTGTATTACTCAGGAGGTCATGGCCTGTGGTAGACCTCAAGCTACTGCAGTCTACAACGTTTCTAAATTCGCCAATGAATTTGGCGTTCCCTGCATCGCTGACGGTGGTGTGCAAAACATCGGTCACATTACAAAGGCCCTAGCTCTAGGTGCCTCTACTGCCATGATGGGCGGTATGTTGGCCGGTACCGCTGAGGCGCCAGGTGATTACTTCTATAGAGACGGTAAGAGATTGAAGGCCTACCGTGGTATGGGGTCCATCGACGCCATGCAGAAGACCGACGTCATGGGCAATGCCGCTACTTCCCGTTACTTCTCTGAATCTGACGACGTGCTAGTAGCTCAAGGTGTTTCTGGTTCTGTCGTTGACAGGGGTTCCATTCACAAGTTCGTGCCATATTTGTACAACGGACTGCAGCACTCTTTGCAAGACATTGGTGCGCAATCCTTGCAAGATTTGAACGAACGCGTCTTCTCTGGCGACGTCAGGTTCGAGTTTAGAACCGCCTCCGCTCAATTGGAAGGTGGGATTAACAACTTGTACTCGTACGAGAAGCGTTTGTACAACTGATTTGCGTGCTAACTTTTTCGGTATATTGTATATTACGGATATACAGTTGAATATCTTATTCCAGTTAATAGTGAAAAAAAATTGCGAGGGCAATGAGATGTCGGCATAGCGAGTAAAGTGTACATTTAACATAACTTGTACTGAATAAAATTACTTAACGAAATAAAATTGTCCCTCTTTTGTTCTACCTTTTTTGTTCCATTTGCTGCATAATATTCCTGTAGAAATTGGCCTTTTCCCTCTTAACCTGGTCAAGAGAAGGTGGCATCATTTCGTTGACCAGGTCTTGCTTCCTAGCTTTTTCGAAGGTGGTCAACGTTTCGGTTAAACCTTCGCTACCATGCGCCAGAGCACCCCTAGGTAAAGTTCCCGAATTCATCGCTTTTAAATACTCAACCTTGTCACCCTCTTTTCTCAAAACAGAGTACATCCTCGAAACTTTAGCAATAGCCAAAATTTTGTTCCGCAGCGCTTTCCTCCTCCTTTCGTCTTCTAAGATGCTCGAACTGTTAGGAGTGACTGCAACTTTATCATCTTTAACAGGTTCTTCTTCGGCCGGTTCACCAACGCGATCAGTGATAATAGGGGTACTTTCTTCCAACTCATCCTCAGTGCAAATGTTCAGGATAGAAACTAACATCTCTGTCACTTTTTCGCCAACGAATGGCAGCGACCAAGTGAAGACATCCATAAAATCAGGCAACCAATAAGGGTGCGGCGACATGTTGAATTGACGGATGTTCATGACGTTGGATTCGTACTTCAAAACGGCGGCCTTGTTCCGATACGTATCCAGGTAGTTTGGGGCACTGAAAAGCGTCAAAAGACTAGGGAACCCCAGAGATTTAGTATTCTTGTACATTCTGTAGCCGGCATCTTGTGCCTCATGTGCTCTGATGATCGACAAAAGACCCGTTCTTTGCAAGAATTCACAAGATGCCTGATAAGTGAAGGCAAAGGAACAGCCTCTTATCGAATTGGGGACAAACTTTTCCAAATCATGGTCATCCGCATCTTCATCATAAGTCTCTATTGGGTCAGCCCATACCAAATCACACATCAGGCCCCTGGAAGGGATCTCTTTAAATCTGTTTAACTTGTTCACATCCTGAAGCGTATGAAGTTCGGGAGATATACCACCATGAACGCAGAAGTACTGCCCATTCATGAGAGCTGCCAAAGGCAACGAATTGAAAGAGTTACAGCAAGCCTCATAAACCTTTAAAGTGTACTTGTGCAGGCACTCGTTCTTGAAAGTGAAATAGGATGTCAAATGCTTACATTCGTGGTTACCCCTCAGCAGCCAAAAATGGGAATTGTAGCTCAGTTTGAGCGAGTATAGATATATCAAGCATTCAAATGAAAACGACCCACGGTCCACGTAATCGCCTAGGAACAAATACGGAGTATTCTTCGGGTCCCCACCTACTTCAAACAGTTTCAAAAGATCGTAATATTGTCCATGGATGTCACCACACACCGTAACGGGAGCAGGAACGTTCAACAGGTTAGGTTCTTCAGAGAAGCATTTCGTAGCCATGCTCAAAATCCTCAGCGCCTGCGACTCTTTCAGCCTACCTTCCTTCCTGAAATGCTCCTTCAAAAACTCATGATTGGGCAATCCGGTGTTTTGATCGAATAATTCGTGATCCTCAGGAACTTTGTTCGTAATGGCTGCCACGCTCTTCACGACCCTCTCTTTCGTCGACACCCGCGAACCGTTTTCCAGGAGGTAGGACTCCAAGTCACCAGAGCCTATCTTGGCAGTAGAATCTGGCATGATTGGCTTCTCTTCCATTACTTTGAGAGCGGCATTAATCTTTTCAGTATTAATCTGAGCCGCAGTTTTTCCTGTTGGCTTGGACATCGCAAAACGATTGTGCTTGGGGTTCAAACAGCCGTATAATTATTCCTGGCAGTGGAATACAATAACGGAACCTCTAACGGACCGTATGCCCTCAAGAATACCTTTTTCTGGATTTTTGCAATGTGTTGGCGCAGGTTTTGCTGATGGAGGCGTTTCACGCCAGCTTTATCTTTCCGCCACTTAAGGTGGGTCAACTTTGCTTCCCTCTCGGTCGAGAAATTTGAAAAATTTCAAGCTCATCGCGATGACATTGGCGCAACTTTGAAATATGCAGGTAAAATTAGAGGGTTGTCTCTGGGGGTTCTGGATTAGGTATTGCACTAATTGCAAAGAATCAATCTTCTGTGCTATATACAGTACTTTTAACTATGGAGTTTGACGAAAGTGTACATGTTGAGGCCGGTCCTGAGAGTAAAAGCTTGGCGTTTGCAGATGAAAAGCAACAGGCCAGGTTTGAGCTAGCAGTCTCTATGATGGTTTACAAATGGGATGACTTGGAGATCGCCGTCGATAACGGTTGGGGTGGGCCAGAGTCTGAAGCGAAGAGGGATTGGATAACGGCCATCATAATAGACCTTTTCAATACGCAGAAAGTGGTGGATGCTGCATTGATAGAGGAGACGATGCTTTACGCCATGGTGGACGAATTTGACACGAATGTGGAGGACGACTCTGCCCTACCAATTGCCGTGGGGATCATAAATCGATACAAGGAGTGCGCAGAGGGCAACTACTCTACGGTGGAAGAGTTATACGTAAAATGGGAGGAGAGACAGAGGAACAAACCACACCAAGTGAAACATGTTCATGTGGAGGAGGATCCTTTGAATCCTGACAGCTCAACGGAAGAGGAAGATGAAGACGTGGAATTAGTCGAAGACGATGATGAGATGGGCGAGGAGCCACCAAAGCCGGAGCCCATTTTGGACGACGACGGGTTCGAACTAGTGCAAAAGAAGGGCAAGCGCTGATTGGTTTTTGCTCTTTATTCATGTTTTATCTTAATTTTGGTCTATTAACAAGTTGATGCGGTAAACATATGATAATTGTATCTGTAACGAAACTAAGAAATAAAATAAATAAGATAAGGTAAAAAAAAAAATTATAAGGTGCATTGAAACGTTGTTTATATCATTTCTTTGGCGTTACTAACATCAGGGTGCTGTCCTTTGGAGTATAGGGTCTTGAAGAGATCGGTGTTAAACTGTTGGCATTGGACTTGATGTTACCATTACTGTAAACGTTTGAGTTTCCGCCCGCAGAATTGAGTGTATCTGTTGAGTTTATGCTGGCTGCGCTGTTTAATCTGAATTTTCTCAGCAGTGAGGAAGTCATGTCCAATAGTGAGAATTCCTCCTTCTCCTCCGTCTTGACTGAAAACAATTTCACTTTAGTGCCCGTCCAAATATTAGGTTTCAAAAGGCCCGTATCGAGAACGAAAGGGTTGGGACGGTTGTTGATTGGAGCACTCTGGGGGGAAGATGGAACTTCAGAGTCTTCCTGTATCGGCGCATAACTTTCCTTTTTGGTAAGTCCATTCCAAGCGAATCTAAAGAAGGAACTACTCCCAACATTACCATGATTGGTGTTCCCGTTTCTTGGATTACTCGATTTGGGGGCCGGGAAAGTATGGTTAGTGATGTCTAGGGGTGAGCCAACATATGTTTCGTTATTTCTCTGTCCAGAAAGATACCCCATCAGCGAGCTACCATTGCTATTAGTTCTTGAGATCAGCGAGCCATTTGAATTCAATCTCTCTATGCTGGGCATCGTTTCAGCACTGGAGACTCTGGAGAGGTTGGCACCACCTGATGCGGAGGGCGTGTTGTTAGTAGCAGAGTTCCCATTGTTGGCTACTGGCGTTGCCGGCGCTGTTGGCGCTGCTGCTGCTGCTGTGCCAGCCACTTGCGATACGACGTAGGGACCTGAATGCATGTTGAAAATGTTAGTCCAACAAATCGTGTAGATCCAGTGTTGGTATACGGAGTTTCCCTCGGAAAGGTCAATCTGGAGAGGTTGGGTCTCCGACAGCTGTGCGATGAATATGGGTAAATGAGGCTTGACAGTCTTTTCGAATGGACCCTTAAACTTAGCGATCTCCCCAAGTAAATGGTAATAATCCTGTGTGGTGATGGTGGAAATGGTTGGGAACTGTTTCAGCAGAATTCGCGATATGCGGATCAACAGCCAGAGGCTGTGAGAACCCGTCCACGAATCGCTCAATTGAGCGCTGGCACGGCCCTTGGCCTTTGTCCTTTGGGTGATTCCCGGCGGCCATTTTGGTCTCAATGCATCGAACACTTTTTTATTGGACATGATGGGGTTTAGGCTCAAGTCTGCGTGTTCATAAAACTCGAGGTTTTTACCAACATTGGTGGTTCGCGGTACTTCCACGGCTTCGCCGTTATTATTATTATGACCATTGTTAGAGGTGCCATCATTCGTGATATTACTGTTGTTGTTGCTACCAAATCTACCGTAAGTGGTATCGTTCTCCATATCGTTAGTGTCAACGCGATCCTCCGAGGAGATGGCTGCCCTCTTGTTGTTGAAAACGATGCCCTGACCGGGGAAACCGTTGTTGACAGCGGCACCACCGGCGGCGTCATCTTTGTTGCTGTCGGCAGTTGGGTCGTCCTTCTCGAAGATACGTGCGTCCAAGTTGTTTTCGAAGTAGTCAGAAATTTTGACGTCCTTCAGAGTGCCCAGGGCGTTGCTGCTGCCCTCATCGTTCAGGGCCTTGGAGATGACATCGACGGAATCTTTGATCTGTAGCAGTATGCGTTGGTGGCGGCATAGGGCAAACGTCAGGTTTTTCGCCTCTTCGAAATAAAGGACGATGTAGACGGAGACGACCCTCAGGAGCAGGGAGAGCAGGTCCAGCTTGAATCCTGGCGACAGCGCGTAGAATCCCTTGGGCACGCCCGTAAATGGGACGGCATAGGTGGTCAAATAAGTCTTGTTGGACATCTTGGACATCAGATGCAAGAGTGACATGGCGGCGTTGTAGCTCAGCCCGCTATTGCCCACACTCTTGGGCCTCTTCTTGGATGACAGCTGCACCAATTCGTCATCCCTCAAATTCGCGCGGATGGGCACCAAGTTGTATATGAGCTCGAAGAGCCAGGGTCTCGGTTGCAAGTTGTCCCTGACGTCTGCGATGGCCATGTTGCAGAGGTGAATGAGGGCGAAGTCTCTGTAGGTGATGTGATTGATGTTTCCCGAGGAGAGTTTGAAAAAATTGGGCAACTTGTTCGTGTAGTAGTTCGGGGTGAACGTCTCGAGCATCTTGGAGAGTACGAGTTTTTTTGAAGAGAAGAAAAGCGTCAGGTTGTAACACAGCGGGATGAGGGTGGCGCACAGCTCCTGTGTAGTGTTGTAGAAGTTGAGGTAGTATATGGTAAATACCACGAGTTTGCTGGCGAACTTGTCTGCGACGTAGTTTTGGAACACCTTGTTGTGCTGCACGAGCCGGGTGAAGAAGATGATGCATTGCGGGAGCAGAGGTGATATCGGTGGCAGCGTAGACGAAGAGGAGAAAGAGGTGGCGGCCGCCAGCACAGGGGAACTGGCAGAATTCGTCGCAGCCGCCGTCGCCGCAGCCGTCGCAGCCGCCGCAGCCGCCGCAGCCGCCGTCGCGGCAGAGGTGGCGTTGTTGCCCGTAACGGGCCGGTCCTGGTCCCTCGACTGTCTGGACCCGGTGAGCGGCGCCTCCTCCGCGGCGCTCGTGCCCGAGGAGGACTGCCTGCGCGGGAAGCTGAGAAGACTGGACTCCTGCTCGATGGCGGCGTTGATGGGCGCCTTGAAGATTTTCGCAAACGAGGTGAGCAGGATCTTGAGATCCGCCTCGCGGCTCAGCGTCGCCAAGTAGGAGAGCGCGATGTTGCTCGAGCCATCCGCTCCGCCGAGGAGCGGAGCCAGCTCGTCCTGTAGCGGGCCCGGCTGCTCGTGCAGCAGCATCAGGTTGAGCAGCTGCAACGAGGCGGCCACCAGCTGCAGGCGAAGCGCCGGCAGCTGCTGCTGCTGTGACTGCTTGTAGGTGAAGCGAGTGTAGGGAACCGACGGCTCGTCGGCGCCGCCGCAGTAGCGGCACACCGTGTTGATCAGCGAAGCCACGAGACACACCACGTCGTACTCTGGTGCGAGCGTCGACACGCAGCACAGGAACCGGTTCGGCTCCGCGTAGAGGTCCGCTGAGCACAGCGCCAGCAGCAGGTTGAGGATTTCGAGCCGGTTCGAGTCGATGCGCGGCGATTGCTCCTGGTACGTGTTCTCCTGCGTGTTGACGCCGTTCTCCCACAGCAGGTGCGTGCGTGAGCCGGGCCCACCGACAGACGGTATGGTGAACCCCTGCACGAACAGCAGCCTGAGCAGCGCCTTGACAAGGCTGAAGCCGAGGACTTCCTCGCCGATGACTTCCTCGTGGCGGCCGCCAGCAGGCTCCAGCGCCAGCGGCGTCGACGCCTCCCAGAAGAACCCCTCCCCGGACTGCAGCGACACATGCACCGGATAAATCTTGGTAAGGATCCTGGCACACACCAGCACGTCCGTGAGCTGCCTCTCGAGCAGCGGCACGTCCGGGCTCAGCGATTGCGCTAGACTCACAATGCTCGAGGCAACGAACTTTAACAGATTGACCACGTTGGCCCGGTTGGCCTGGCATATCGTCTGCAGCTCCCGCGGCGTCACCAGGCTGTTGAACATCTCCACCGTGCAGTTTTCTCCGGCGAGGAACTCCCTGTAGAACTGCGCGACCGCCCCGTCTGCGTCCTGCAGCGGCAGGGTCTCCCCTGCCAGCTGCCAGATGTGCTCGCGGTATAGCGATTGCAGCTTGGAATCCGTGTTACCCATTGCCTTGGTCTTGGGAACAGTAGCGAATTGTCTTTCTCTTGTCTTAGGTTGTTTTTTTCGTTTTTTTTTTTTTTCGTTTTTTATTCGCTTGTTGTTTTCCCTTTCTCCCCGTCCCATATGCGTATGTAGTGCGGTATAAACATGCATACTACTACTTACAACGTAAACCGGCTTGCGTAGCGGCATTATCGCATCAGAACTCGGCCTGGTCCCAGTTGCGCTTGACGCCCAGTTTCTCGTTGAGCGTCTGGTCGTCGATCGTGGTGAGCCGCTGCTCCAGCGTCTCCTCCCACGCCTCGAGCGACGACGTCGACGAGAGCGTGCGCTGGTTGACGAGCAGCGGCGCGTCCCGCGTCAGCGGGATGCGCTTGTACTCGGGGATGGTCACGGACGAGTTGTCCTGCACGCAGCGGGGGCCCGCTGCTGCGTGCAGCCCGCTGCCGCGGGCGGACGCCGCGGGCAGCTTGTACCCCTGGTCGACGCTCTGCCTTATGCGCATGCCGATTGTGCCGAGCTGGCCCTGGCAGTCGTAGCTGTCGTCCTGTGGCTGGATGCGCAGATGCAGCGGTTTCTTGGCGGGTTGTGCGAGCATGTGTGTGTGTGTCTTGTGTGTTTGATCCTGATGATCTGGCGCAGGCGCCAGCGCCAGCGCTCTCTTATTTATATACGAAAGGCCGCCGGGTGACTGGGCGGAACGCTTTGTTGTGTAAACAGTGGGTGCCTGGGCGTGTCACGTGGTACGAGTCGCTTTTGACGAGTTGCCCACGTGTTTCTGCTCGCCCGTCCGCACTGGCTGAACCGCTGCCGCCTCCAAAAGCGATCTGGCGGGTGGATTTGCCGTTTCTGTCCATGCCCCTCTCCGCTCAGCACTGCGGCTCCGCGGCTACTGTTCTTTTTGAAAAAAGAACCAAAAACCGTGGTGCTCGCAAAGCGAGCAGGGCTCTGATGCCCAGCGGTTTCTCTTACGCACTTTCATCCTGACAAGCATGCCTGCCCACAAACTGGTCGGCTCGATGGTTGGCAGAGGCGATTCCATATAGTAGTGGCTCTTCGAACCGCGCGTCTCTGCGAAGACCGCGTTTTCTGCTAGAGGCCGTTTCGTTGGAAACTCGGACCCCCTCAGCGCGTGCGCCTTTCAGGACCCCTCATCGAGCGGGGTTTTCTCAAAAAGAGCCGCGACATATTTTGAGAAAGTAGCTCCGATATACTGTGCAAATCTCTCTAAATCCTCCTCAATCTTTTCATCCATGCGGCGCTGTAACGCAACACTTTAATAGACTACGAGTTCGCCTGAAAAAGAAAATATCTTGGCGTTTCCAATCGAACAGCGATTGTGCCGCATCGACGAGAACGTACTAATGGGTGTAAATTCATCGCCAAGGCAAGGCTCGAAGTGTGACAATGATCCACCTGCTAAGTTCCATAGTGATGGGCAGCAGTTGCCTAAGCCCAAGGAGAGTTTCTGGCTTAGCCGCTTTGGTCTCTGGTAGCGAACAGCGGGCCATGCGCGGCACGTGACCCGGCGCGCAAGAGACACCTCCAGGCGACATAGTTCGCCGATGAGACTGCTGCGCAAGCAGCAGCCACGCTTTTTGGTTCTTTTTGCAAAAAGAACAGTAGCCGCGGAGCCGCACGCGCTCACCGCAGCGCTTGCAGTTGCCACAGGCCGCAAGGCAGGAGTTGCTCTCGCTCCAGGCCCAGCACTGCGACGTGGCGGTCGTCCCACGGCGACGCTTCCTGCTTCTTTGCGCAAAACCAGCGCTAGCCGCGGAGCCGCCGCGTGCCGATCCTCAAACCGGCGCAGCGCAAGGATCGCGTCTCCGGCGATCCCCAGAGGCGCCCCTTCCTCGTTGCGATTCCGTCTATTGTGAACAGCTCTTGGCAAAATTCCTGGAACACGCCCCGCTTCCCCGAGCCCGCCCCTGCGCTCCGCTCGACGATAGCAAGACTGCGTGCGCTGCGTGCGCTGCGTCCCCTTGCAGCGCGAAGCGCGAAGCTTAAACTTGCTACCGAGGCTGCCGAGCAGCATCGAGGCTGCCGCGCGCCCGCAGTGGCGGAACCCCATTTCGGGGCCGCGGTGCGCGTTCCAGCGCACAAGGCAAGAGACCCTGGACGGCGTGCTTGCTTTTCGCCGTGTAGAGGGAGTGTCGCGTGTGAAGTTTGCGAGCGTTTCGCTGGGACAATGGCAAGGCACCGGATGCCATGCTGACGGCGAGCGCGGTGCGGTGCGGTGCGGACGGCTCCCTCTTGCATGACGCCGTTGCCGTCGGAGGGGCGTCTCGTCTGCGGCGCTCGTGGGGGTTGTCCGCCGGTGGTCGTGCGATTTGCGCACTGGCTAGACTTCTGGCCCCGCGCAGTTCCCTTTGCTCCCACAGTGCCTCGAGGTCGATAGAGTACATAAGGGGACCGCCGCACGTCAGAGCACAGAGCCAGGAGCATCGGCATCGGTACCAGGTTCGCCACGCTACGCTATTATGTATCGCATACACCAGTTCGACCTCAACGGGGTCCAGCTGAGCAGCAGCCCCCTGGACGACTACCAGAGACTCTACTTCGCTACGCTGCTGTCGCTTCCGCCGGAAAAACAGCCCAACGTCGACATCCGACGGGTCGCGTACAAGAGCAACGTGGCAGAGATGTTCGGCCCCAGGGCCAACCGCAGCAACGTGCTGGAGTGCTTCGAGTACCAGCTGCCCGATGTGCGGAACGGCTGGCCCCGTTTCAACCTGGAGGCGGCCACAAGTGGCCGCCTCAAGATGCAGGAGGGGGCGATGCTGAGAGGGGTGGTGGAGGCCGAGAACAACGAGGCCATGGAGGACTCGCTGACCAAGAACCAGCAGTTCAAGCTGCGGAAACTGGGCCACTCGCTGCAGTCGCGGCTGATCAACCCGAACAACTGCGTGCTGTGGACACATGACTCCGGGTACGTGTTTTTGACGGGTATCTGGAGGCTGTACCAGGACGTCATGAGGGGGCTCGCGACGATGGAGAGGCTGGACGGATCGATGGTGCCGGCTGAAGTGTGCCGCGAGGAGCTGGAGTACATCACGACGCAGGCGTTCTACGACGGCCACTCGCTGGAGCGCAGGCGCAGGCGGCACAGCAGCGGCGGGGAGTTGGGCGCGGGCGCGGCGGGCGCCAAGATGGCGGCCAGCAGCGCGTACAGCGACTTGCACTGGAACGGGCTGTCGAGTGAGTTGAAGAGGCAGCTGGTAGACACGTACCGGGTGCATCTGGAAAAGTCCGGGGTCCCGTACGCGGAGGCGGCGAAGGTGTCGCTTCCGGAGGTGATGCAGCGGATCAGGGGCGGGTACATCAAGATCCAGGGGACGTGGTTGCCGCTCGAGATGGCGCGCATCATCTGTACGTGGTTCTGCTTCCCCATCCGGTACCTGTTGGTGCCGATCTTCGGGCCCGAGTTCCCTGCGCAGTGCGAGGCGAACCGGGGGCAGTCGATGGTCGAGGCGCCCCGGGGGAGATCGATGAGTTGGACGCCCGGCGTGTCCGCCGGCGCTGGCACTGGCGCTGGCGCTGGCGCTGGCGCCGCCGCCGCCGTCAACGCCGGCGCCGGCCACGAGAGACTCCCACCGATAAGCACCATCATGCAGTCGCTGGATCGCTACTCGTACGAGCGACGAGACCCGCAGCCCACGGTGAAGACTCTGTCGCACCTGGCCTCGTTCTACAACACACACGGCCACCGCTACTCGTACCCGGGCGTGCCCACGCAGCAGCGCGAGTGGAGACGGCCGTCGTGGGAGGACAGTAGGAGGGGGTCCGAGGAGAGCCGCGGCGCCACTACCCTCGCGGCGGCTACGGCAAGGAATGGCGGGGGCGGCCTGTGGGAGTACGAGTTCAGGTACCAGCCACTGACCGACGCCAAGGCTCTGGCAGGCGGCGGCGGGGAGCCGCGCACGGCGCGTCTGGGCGAGCCCAAGGGTGGCAGGGAGCCGCGGCTGGGCCATGAGTCGCAGGTGGCAAACAGCGGCGACGCCTAGCGGTGTGTAAAAGTATATAGGTTTATAGGTGTTGACATGGCACCGGTAATGTTACATGATCAAACTTTTTCCAGACCCTTCAATCACGCGACGTGTTTCTGCACCGACGCGTCCTCCGCGAGCTTCGAAACTTTTTTGTGAGAAAGAAAGAAACTGGAGCTGCAACGAGCGCAGTTGAAAAAGCTCGGTCCTCCCGCAGTGCGTCAGGGAGACCTCTCACCTCATCTCAAGCACCGTCACAGCGCTATGACCACTGCTGCCGCTGCCACTGCAACCCAGGTGGATTCCATGCACCCATACAGGAGGCATCTGCTCAAATCACAGAGTTATGCGTTTGAAGATCTGGGCGAGCCGTCCCCCACAACGAATTCCACGGACGAGTTCACCAGCGCCAAGTTATCACCATCATCACCGCCTCCTGACTTGGGGCTGGTTCCCAACTTTGCCCGCTCCCCTTTGCCAGTTCCCGACGACGCCGACGACGCCGAGAGCAGATGGTTGCAAGTGGTGGGGCCTCCGCCGAGGCCCAAGGCCACGAGAAAGGCCTCTTCGATGTCGTTGGGCTCCTACGATGACGTGCCGCGGGCCACGCCCTCCGTGACACCTTCCCCATCCGACTCCTCGAGCCAGCTGCACGCGGCAGGTTTCCACAAGAACAAATCCGTGTCTGTGGACCTTTCGCACCTCTACATGGTCAACGGAAGCCTTGATACCCAGCTCACTTCGACAAACGAATCTGCAGCAGATATGTCACATCAGTTGGTGAGCCGCTATCTGGGGTCGGAGGGCAGCACGTCGCTCGTGTCTCGTCTGAAGACCATCGAGATGTACAGACAAAACGTTAAAAAATCCAAGGACGCCGGTGTATTGTTCAACTATGCTCAGTACATGCTTCAAACCGCGCTGACCATGGATTCCTCCGATGCGCCCGTGGAGGGAGGCCCCGACGGTATGACTCAGGCCCGGTTGAAGAGAAAGTTCTTAAAAGAGGGGCAACACTACCTCAAGAAACTTAGCGTCAAGGGCTACTCGGACGCTCAGTACCTGCTAGGTGACGCCTACGCCTCGGGGGCATTCGGTAAAGTGGAAAATCGAGAGGCATTCACTCTGTTCCAGGCATCTGCCAAGCACGGCCACATCGAGAGCGCCTATAGGACAGCGCATTGTTTTGAAGAAGGGTTGGGCACCACGAGAGATGCCCGTAAGGCTCTGGATTTCCTGAAATTTTCCGCCAGTAGAAACCACCCCTCTGCCATGTACAAATTGGGTCTCTACTCGTTTTACGGGCGCATGGGGTTGAGCAACGACGTCAACACGAAGCAGAACGGTATCAAATGGCTCTCCCGGGCATCTGCAAGGGCCAATGACTTGACGTGCGCTGCACCCTACGAACTCGCCAAGATTTACCAGCGCGGGTTCCTCGACATTGTGATTCCAGATGAGAAGTACGCGATGGAATTGTACATCCAGGCCGCCTCGTTGGGTCACGTTCCTTCATCGACGCTATTGGGTCAAATCTACGAGACCGGTAACGAGGTGGTGCCACAGGATACAAGTCTTTCGGTACACTACTACACACAGGCGGCCTTGAGGGGAGATCCCGTGGCCATGCTTGCTCTATGCGCTTGGTACCTGTTGGGCGCCGAGCCTGCCTTCACTCAGGATGAAAGCGAGGCATTCCAATGGGCTTTGAGGGCAGCAACGGCAGGCTACCCAAAGGCACAATTTACACTGGGCTACTTTTATGAAAAGGGAAAAGGTTGTGACCTCAACGAAACCTATGCTATGAAATGGTACGAGAAGGCAGCACAGAACAAAGATGCTCGTGCCATAAGTAAAATGATATCCATGGGACAAGAGGATAAACTAGCAGAAAACAGTAAACAACCCAAGAAAAACCATAGAAAATCTCGAAGCGTGAATACGTTGAGTCTGTTCAAGAATTTGGATAGCGATAGTGCATCAACATTTTCCACGAGAAATACTTCCAATCCAGGTTTGCTAAAAGATTTGCCCGTCCATCCTCAGGCAGAGCCTTCCTCCACTGGCAACTTGAATGGTTCGTTGGCAGGAACGAGACCCACGCAGAGCGTGGCCTCACAGTCAATTCCTTCTAAGGCTTCAGGATCAAACGCAGTTCAACCTCAGCATGCCGGTGGTTTGTCTTCCGCACCCAAAAGCGACGATGAAGGTTCTACTAAACCTGTAAATAAAAAGGATAAAGGCAAGAAGAAGAAGGACTGCATCGTGATGTGACACTGACCGATCTCAAGAAAAAAAGTGGTACTTTTTTGGAAACAAATTGTATATTAATGGTTGGATTTTTTGGGTGTGTCTAAAAATGAAAAAAAAAAAATGATAGATTCATTGCTTTCTTTTCAAAACTTTTGGCATCCAGCCGCCTTCCTCACACACACACATTTGCTGAGACAACAGTCTCTAATGGGCTAGGGAAAATCCCGATAAAGGATGGAATCAACACAAGAAATCATTCAGCACAACGGCATTATTAATTCGAAGACATTTTAATTTTTTAAACAGGGAGCATACCTCTGGACAGTACTTTGATAGAATTGTTCACCCCTTTTTCTAATTCATTCATTCAATCTCAAGTTGTGTTGTTGTTCGCCAATCGGCAATTATTTAAATCACTTTAAACATAACATGTTCATTCAAGTTCATGTCTAGCACTACACATTTTTTTCCCCAATTGATTGTCTCCTATATTTTCCTTGTCACTTTTGTCGGGCGGCTCCAACGTAAACCTTCTTTTCAAATTGTTAGCATCTGAAGCAACGTTCAAATAATCTTTCTTGCTTTCCGTTGGGAGCGTATGAGATCTTTTCGTGCTTGAATTAATGCTCTTCGGTATGAGCACTTTGGACAAGGGTTGATCAGGAACAGGCATTGGCGTACTTGGATTGAAAATAGAATTTTGAGCCAATGCATCTCCAAATGGCAAACTTCTGCTTTGAGGAAAATCCTCATAATCTTTATAGATGTCGTAATCCTTAGGATTGTCTAATTTAGGTAGCTCTCTTATCATACCATCTTCCAAATCAATTTTTATTTTGGGTCGTTCGACCGACGTTAGATATTCATTGCTTTTCTCATTCAAATTCATGACCACAGACTGCATCTCTGCACAATGATGGGACAACGCAGTCGCATGTCTTTGAAAATGTTGGGGTGCTTTTTCTTGGCAGACTTTAGTAATGAAGTTTGATAAATTTTCTAGATTTTCCAGTGCTGCTTTTAAATGAGTTTCGTCCTGTTGGGCATTCGATAAAATGTTTTGGCGTGTTTCGTTAACAATAGTTATTATGTCGTTGCCCAGAGACTCGGCTCCCCATGATATTTGCGCATTCAAGTCTCGAATTAATTTCAGTAGATGTTTTGAGGACTTCTCACTGCAATCGTTCGATAATTTCAATAAAAATTCTTGGAATGATTCCTTAATTGAACGATAATTTACCGAATGTTCCAAGTGCCGGACCTTTTGCTGACTCAAGCTACCAAAGTCTCTTTTGAACACTTGAAGAGATTTATCGATAGCTCCTAACGCTTGGGTACTTTGCCTATTTGCGCCACCAATACCAGAAACATTATCTGTATGCATGCATTCTTTCGTCTTTGCCAGGATACTGGTCGATTTCTCCAACATTTGGCCATCTAAAGTTCTATGGTGCTTCTCCGAAGCCTCAATAGCTTTCATCACATCTTCAAATATCGCCTCCCGTTCCTTAGTCAAACAATGTTTAAAATACGATTTCAAGCTTTCCAACTGCTCATTTGAATCTTTGAGGGCTTGTGCCTTTTTCAAAAGTTCATGTTCTAAAAATTGCAACCGCTCCCTTTCACGTTGAACCAAAAGACGAGTATTGTCCGAGTATTGATCACTAAAATCTCGTAATTGGTTCAGTTCCGATATGGAGACTTCTTTCAATTGCTTCCATATTGCCAAAAGGGAATTTTCCAATTCCTCAATGAACTCACAAAGCTGGCTCCCACAACTTTCAATAATATCTTTATGCGTACGATAAATTGCATCAGTCTCTCTTGCCCAAGGTTTGCCAATATTTTGTAGACTGAGCGTCAAAGAGTGGTGCATCTTTTGAATTTGCTCAATGGTTTTAGTCAAATTAATCGACAATATATCATGCTTAGAATGCTTAATATGAGACAAAGCACCTTTTTCAAGATTCAAAAGCACATTAGAAGAGTTATTGCTAAAACCTGTGACCTGAGACTCTAAACCTATTTTCAAATCGGTTAACTCACCAGAACTTTTGACCATAGTGGAGAAAATGCGGCTGATTATGTCAGCATTATTTAATGCACTTGCAGACATTTTATCACGCTCCCTTTTCAATGCTTCCATAAGTCCCAAATTTTCTGAGTGGATTTGTTCGATCTTAACCGCATGCTCCTTGCAGGTGCTATGATACCTTTCAAATGTCTCTAACATAAAGACTTTTTGTGCCCTTAGTGCATCACATATTTTTTGGGACTCTTTAAATTGCCTCTTTGCTTCTTTGCTCAACTCTGTCTGTTCTACATATTTTTCCTTGAACCTTTTAATTTGTTCCCCCATGTTTTGAATGACAACTTTTTGCTCTTCTACGAGTAGACTATTGCTTTCATAAAGGTCGTACTGCTCCTGTGTAATATACATTCCATCTTTTTGTCGAGACGCTTTTAGTTCTTGCCTTAAACGCTCAATCTCATGAATGTATTCTATGATGCATGAATCTTTAGACATGGACTGGTTTACCTGCGGTGTGTTTTTAATTGATTTTGCGCGTGTCGCATACTCTAAAGTGCTCACAGTTTCGTCCATTGAGATTCTGGCTGGTGAAATTGTTGCTATAATGCACGTCTTAGTCTTGCCGCCAAGTGAATCCTGTAACAACCTCGTCAGTTTAGAACCTCTGTAAGGGATGTGTTGCGAATGTTCCACCAATGCATTAATAACTCTACCGAGAGTCAGCAGCGACTTGTTAATCAAACCTGCCTCTTGGGCTCTCACGTTTTCCGCACCAGACCTGTTGATGTTTTCACTGCCGGCCAAATCCACCAAATTCAACTTCCCGATCTTAACGTACTGGTCTCCACTTACAGGATCTGTTCTCGCAACGTGAGTGGTAATAGTAAAAATCGTATGCGACCTTGAAGACAAGTCGTTGCATTTTGTGGCTGCCACTTTCCTCTTCAATGAGCCCTTGGTTAATAATTGTAAACCCTCATATGCAGATTTGATATATCTTTCGTCCATACCCTTTACTGTTATGGAAGAAGAAGAGGATGAAGCACTAGCAGCTGAAGATGATCCAGCGGCAGCAGATAACGTTGACGCTCTTGCCTTTGACTTCTGTATCTTCACGTGGCCCGCCCCGTTTCCAATGCTGTGGCCATAAGAGCTGTTATTATCAAATATTCTGATACTATCCTCTTCACTCTCGTTATCCGCCAACAAATCTTTGAGCCTTTCGTTGTATAACTCTAGAAACGATATCTTTACCGAATGCTCTGTAGTCTCTTCCGACAGTTGCTTAAATAAGTGCACAAGAACACGCGGTATTATCCCAGCATGTTCGCCCAGTAAAATCTTGTCTTGGGACTCTAAATCGCCCCATATGCTCATATCTCCGGACATAGTATAAGTCTTTCCTGTTCCAGTTTGTCCATAGGCAAATATGGTACAATTATAACCCTCGAGCATTTCTTGAATATAGTTCCTGGCCACTTCGGAAAATATGGATTCCTGATCACTATCAGCACCAAACACTTCATCAAAGGAATAAGTCTTCTTTGGGTGTGATAGGGGACTCGAGAGATTGGATAATATGACAGATTTGCCCTTGCGTCCCATCGTCGATACAACCACGCTACTCTTTTCATCTATTTCCCTTTGATTTCTAGATCGACATCTCACATATACTTTTATATTGGATCCAACTTGATGCCGCTGATGCGTTTCTTGACTGATCGGTGACGAGGAGCGGCCAGAAGAAGGTCTTGATACAGAGTGTCCCTTAGTTGTACCTCTCCTGGTAAATTCCGATAAATGGTTCAACATTTCAACCTACTTTATAGCTCGCTACTTGTCTTTCCATGAACGCTGGTGTCTGTGTTCTGAAATGTTGTTTTTGTTTACGATATAAACAGCCGCTCGTTTTCGTATGTGGTGATTTTTATCAAATATAATGGCGAGAAATTATTATATTGTAAATTTTAATGCCAGGGATGTTTAGATAGTATTCCCATATAATTTCAGGCGTGAATGCTCTACCATACTAAAAGTTTACAATACATGGCAACTGACGAGCGAATACATTTGCTGCTCTTTTTTCCGGGAGGGGTAAGACTTGAGATTTTGAAATTTAATAATGTCATCGAAAACCCTAAGCATAGCTAATATTCAAAATCCTTATAGGTCGCAGAGAATCAAATACAACCAAAATGGATCTTGTGAAAAGTGACACTTCGTATTAACTTGCTTTAGTGTAAAGAAATATATAACAACACCGAGAAATATTCATATCGTCACTTCTTCTA
Source organism: Zygosaccharomyces kombuchaensis (assembly GCA_003705955.2). Lineage (NCBI taxonomy): Eukaryota > Fungi > Ascomycota > Saccharomycetes > Saccharomycetales > Saccharomycetaceae > Zygosaccharomyces > Zygosaccharomyces kombuchaensis. The sequence goes on from PPJZ02000003.1 coordinate 207,090, forward strand.
ACAACGTCTCTCTAACATTTGATATGCCACTCTATTTAATGTTCGAATATACAAAATGTTCTCATAGCGAACTAACGTTCAGAATTTGCTGTCTTTACAGGTGGACTCCATCAATGTATGTTAATCATCCAAAATAAAGACATATCACCACTTGTAAGCATCAAAAGCGGTTATGTGAGGCCTAAACTACAATCGGGGGTATTTGAAATTGTTAAAATTAGGCCTATTGTGGCAATTGTAATTTAAAATCTCATTATTTAAAATGTATTATTTTTCAGTAGAAGTAAAAGCGCGGGATAATAAGCTGTTAGCAGTAGGCGGAACGACTATTCCAGAAGTACAAGATAATCTCGACAAGAATAAAAAATTTCCAGCTTGTTATTTTGTATTCCTCTGATGTAGTGAGTATACTGATGGAAAATGTTACCGGTAAAATAGTAGATGATGATATGTATCAAATTTGTAAGTACTGATCAAGAACTTTAGAACCTTGATGTCAATACTTGACTTTTGCTGTTGTTTATTTTGATTTTTTATCTTCATGCATTTATTTATTCACTGAGTTTTCTATTTCCTTCAGATACTGTAAAAATAATATACCTACTGCACAAGTAGTCTGACTGACCAAGACATGTCAAATTGCTTAAACTAAGTACTCTTATGTGGGCATCTATGCAGTCTAGACCACATGCATACTCCGTGAAGATTATCGCCACACTTCTGACAGCGCGGCGCGGCACCATATCAACGCTCGATGAGCTGTACCCTTTACTTTCAAAATAAATCTATATATAAAACAACAAATTTGATAGCTTAACACTGCAAAAGCAAGGTGTTTTCGGAACGATATTCCTGCTTTCAGCGTTCTGTCACGTAATAGCCTAACCCTTTATTTTGTTCGGTGTACCCTTATGATACCTCTTCCGGGCTTGGCACCTTAGCGATGTCTTCTCTTGCTTCAATAGACTTTAACTTCCTTATCTAGCAGTTGATCTGCAAAGAGGCTGAGATGAAACAAAACTTATGATCTGGCGACAGTCGCGTGCGGTTCATACTGGTTGTATAACTAAGCACTCTTGATAGTTGAGGGAGTCTAAATTGGAGAACTCTTGGTATAATATATATACATACATATATATCAAGTGATGAACAACAATGTTCAAAACACTGGGACTACTCAGAGCGTGCGCCGCAAGCTGGTGATCGTAGGTGATGGTGCCTGTGGTAAAACCAGTCTGCTCATTGTTTTCGCCAAGGGTAAGTTTCCTGAAGTATATGTGCCTACAGTTTTTGATAATTACGTGGCAGATGTCGAGGTCGATGGCCGGCACGTAGAACTGGCTCTATGGGATACTGCAGGTCAAGAGGATTATGATCGGCTGCGGCCGCTCTCGTACCCTGATTCCAATGTTGTGTTAATATGTTATTCAGTCGATCTACCAGATTCGCTTGAGAACGTGATGGAGAAATGGGTCTCCGAAGTACTTCATTTCTGTCAAGGAGTTCCCTTCGTGCTGGTGGGCTGCAAGGCAGACCTCAGGAATGATCCTCAAATCATCGAAGCGCTAAGAGAAGCGGGGCAGGAGCCTGTATCTGAAGCGAACGGTCAAAATGCTGCGGATCTGATGGGAGCCATCAACTTCTGCGAATGTTCCGCAAAGACAGGTCAAGGGGTGAGAGAAGTGTTTGAAGCAGCCACGAGGGCCTCGTTGATGGGAAAGCAGAATCATAAGAAATCGAAGTCTAAGTCTAAGAAGGAGCAGAAACAGAAGAACAAACAGCAGAAAAAAAGGAAATGCTCTATTTTATAGTGCAAAGCATGTTATTATTTACACGATACATACATATAAGTTTCACCAGACACCCTTTTTAACCCCAGGCAAATCGCCCTGCTTGGCTTTTTCACGGAATTGGGTCCTGCACAGCCTGAAATCGCTAAAGACAGATCTTGCATTGCCTGTCTCAAAACAACGATTCTTGATCTGTGTCTGCCTCACATAGTTGGGCATCACAGAAAGACGAAGTTGAGCTTCTAGCCTTGCTTTGGCTGGCAGAGTGGTGTTGCGAGCGATGTATTTGAGTGCCCTCTGTGTGACTTCGTTTTCAGCGAACTGCTGGCGTTTGAAGTTATCTCTTATTACACGGGCATTGACGAACCCTGGAGGTAGTTTGGTTTTTATGGGAAAACGGAAATTGCCCATGGTTCTTGAATCTTTCCCAATGAGCTGGGCTGTTACGTCCTGTTGGAATTACCACCTTTCTAACTTTAATGGGCTCGAGCTGAAAATCGTTGGATACGAAACATTAGTATAAGCTATCGTGGATGTCAAAGAGTTATATTTCGGTGGCATTATAGTGACTTGACGAGTATCGAAAAGTTTGAATATGGTCTTGTCTCTCTTCCTTTCGGTTCTCAAATACTTCGTTTTCCTCAATTAAATGTTTTTAGACTTTAGACTGCCATACTTAACGGAGGCGTGTTTCTTGTTTGGTAAGATAACTACAAATATTCAATTCCTTTTGCAACTTACATTGAATTTTGCTTGTCGTTATGTAGGTGAAACACTATCCGTGAGTAAAACTCAAGAAAAGGAAACATAATAAGGTGCTAAATGTGAAATACTGAATTTTTTACAACTTCAAACATTCAAAGCCTTTCGAAGATATTGTTCAAGTCAGAGCTGTTCCTATTGTTGCTTTAATACTTTTAATTTTTACTGCTAATATCACCCAAGCTGCCAGCTCCCGAACGAGTTCTTGAAGTCACAATATGTCGATCGCCGCAGTATATCTTCTCAGTGTTACACTATTAAATACAAATAAATATAAACTAACGTACATTAAGTTTGAGAAGCATTTAAGAACTGGGCAAATCTGCTTGTCTCGTGGATGCCACATTCGGTCTTGGCCTTACCCTTCCAACGTCCGGCACGTTCATCTTCACCTTCTCCTACGGGCTGCGTCGAATGGTAGTCGCCAATGGATTTGTACCCCATATCAAGCAGCTCATTGTAGGGCACATTCTTCTCCTTGATGTATGAATGCACTTGATTGAAATCCCAGAGGGCCAATGGATTGATCTTGATAATCCCGTTTAACTCGTCCATTTCTACAAATTTTAACTGAGACCTCGATGCACCTTGGGACTTACGACGACCAGTTAGCACGGCAGTGCAACCTAGTTCTTTGTAGGCCCTGTGAGCAGGTTCTACTTTGACCAAAAAATCGTACTTATCCTCATCTGTCTCCCATAGAAATTGACCGTACTTTTGCTCAAAATCTTTCTCAGTGGAGCAACCCTCTGGCTTAAATACATGGATTTTTTGGCCCAGAGGTGCATAATAGCGGCGTTCCACCTTTTCCAAAAGTTCTAAGGTCTGTGGGAACTGATGAAGGGTATTGATAAAGAGAAGGGGAACCATGCCAGAGTTACCCTTCATATTCCACAACATATCAATGGTTGCCAAACCCGTCAGGCCAAACGCGGTAGTCTGGTAAAGGTGTGGGAAAGTGAGAAGAGCCCATTGAAGCACCTGCTGTGGATCCTGCAAACGAGACAGATTCTCATTCCAGTGGTCAAGCTGCTCCTGCGTCACAACGATGCCGTTATTGAGGTGGAAACTCATAGTGTAGAGCTTCTGATGAGGCTTGAAGTTGTCGGAGGGAGTGGAGGACAAATTTCATAAAAAGTGCGATCTCATGAGCACCAAGTTCCAATGCCACAGCTCAAATCACGTGATACTCTGTTGCAACGAACTACTACGTCCGTAAGGCATCTCATATTAAATATTCCGTGGACGTCTTGGCTACCCATTTGGCTTTGGATTACCGAATTTCTATGCTCGCATAGAACCTTCGTATTCTGTTTAACGAAGGGCTTTTAACAATTCGCTCTATAAGAAAAGGTACTTTCTTCAACCAGGACGAACCAAGGAATAACAAATGGACAAGGCTGCTGAACTTGCTGGCATCCAGGACGAGTTGCAAATTACGGAGCAACAAGTTGCTTCCATTATAGAGTCTTTCATCGAGCTTGGAGTGTCTGTATATGATTTCCCAGGTACCCAAGAGGCCACGCAGGGCATGGTAACGAATTTGCGACGTAATGTGGATCGTCTGTTAAAATTAAATCAGCGGAGTAACGATCCAGATTCGCAATTGCACAAGTTGAACATCCCCATGGAGGTGTTGCAATACATTGAAGATGGACGTAATCCTGACATCTATACAAGAGAATTTGTGGAGGCGATTCGAAGATCTAACCAGTACCAAAGGTCCAAGATGAAGGGATTGAGGCAACTGAGGGATTCTCTAGCGGAAAAGATCGCTGAGGAGTTCCCAGATTTGGAGGAAAGTGTGCAAGGAATTGTGAAAAGAACTGGTGGGCCCAGTGAACTAAGTGAGCTGCAAAAGCATTGATTCAGATCATTGGTATCATGAAATGCGAACCACAAAGACCCTCCCACCATTTGCAGTAAATACGCCTTATCTGCTTGGCAGACATTTTACAGAGTGGCCTTGAGCCTAACGTTGCGAGTAGCCGCAAAGGTTTGGATCGATAATATTTTGTGATGCTCAATTTTCACGTGACTGTTGAAACTTTTCATCAAAGGAAATCAATGAGATGAGATGAGATGAAAAATGAAACGAAGCAAGCCAGTGGATGCTCAGGTGGTAGGAGTAATCGCTAAAGCCCCTTTGAGTTTGCATCTTGTTAAACGGCCATGGGTAAGAATAAGAAGAAGACTGGGAAGGCGTTGGAGTCACAGGCCTTACCTGTTCTCGAACTACGTTACAGTGAACCGCTTTTCCAAATGGCATGCCATCCCACTCGATCGCTTGTATTTAGTGGATTAGCCAGTGGTCACTTGTACTGTCACGAGTACGATGTGAACGTACTGGACAAATTGCTACACGAGCGGAGACAAGAGAGCGAAGGACAAAAGGTCAAACCATGGGTGAAAGTCGATGCGGAAGACGTAAACACAGAGGGCGTACGTGTGGTTTGGAAAACAAGGCGCCATCTTGGCAGTGTGAGGTGCCTGTGCCTTGACGAAAGGGGAGACTATGTCTTCAGCGTTGGTGCTGATAATGTTTTGAAAAAGGCTAACGCCGAGACAGGTAGAGTCGTTAAAAAGACGAGTCTCAAAGAAAACGGAGCCAAATTCACCAAAATTGTCAAGTCTTCTACTCACCCTTATCTTCTTCTAGGTGATGAGAAGGGAACTGTGCTCATTCTAGACAGCGAGACGTTGACATTGAAGAACCAAGTAAAGCAGATTCACGGAGGAGATGCCATTAACGACATCTTTCAATTTGCCAAAAGGTCGTCGCACAAGTACGTATCTTTGGGCCAGACAACGTTGGCCTATTGGGATGCCCGTGAGTCTAACAAAGGTGAAACGGAAGAAACACCCGAAGAAAAGCGGAAAGTGCTGGTGAGTGACGACCAAGAGGATGAGGTTCTCTGCGGCACTTTTGTGGACCCCGACGTAGGTGATATTCTTGTTTGCGGCATGGGCGAAGGTATTTTGACCGTGTGGAAGCCTGAGAAGAACGATTTGGAAGATCAACTGAGCAGGATTAAAGTGTCGAAGGGTGAGAGTATTGACGCTTTGATACCTACTTTGCAGGATGATCAATGCGTGTGGTGTGGTGTTTCGGATGGTATGTTGTACAAAGTAGATGCCAAGCGTGGGCAGGTCGTTGAAGTCAGGAAGCATAGTGAAATGGATGAAGTGGGCTTTTTGGATTTGGACTGTGATTATCGCCTAGTATCTGGTGATATGGAAAGCATATTGATATGGGGCCACGATGTATCGCACAATAGCCACGACAGTGATGAGAGTGATTCGAATAACCAAGATGATCGGAGCTCGCCAAGTAATTCAAGTGAGGATAATGATGACGATGACAGTGATACGTCTAGTGAGGAGCATGTGGGATTATCGAGAGAAGAGCTTATTGCAGAGCTTGACAAGGAAATTGAAGAGAAGGAAGCAGAGGCCAAAAAGGAGAAGCGTAAAGAAGAGCAGGGCAGGAAACCCCTAGCAGGCAAGAGGAAGCACAAAGAGAAGCCACCAAGGCGGAACAAGGCAGCACACCCTGACCATGGTATTTCTAAATTTGAGGGGTTGTAAATTGCTACCGTGTAGTGTGCAAAGTAACCATTGATAATGTAATAAATATTGGATGTATATAAAGTTAGTATGTCCCTAACTTGAATACGCCTCCGTCAATTTACAGGAAACCGCTAGATAATTAATACAGAACATTTACATATTCGGTTCAACAAGCCACAAGCATATTTCATCTAAATATACCCTGTTCATAAACTTGGCTCACCGGAATCCAGTTACCAGGCTGCTCTACAGTTTAAAAGTGCTCATAATATCTATTACGTAATAGAATTTTTTAAAAAATAAAAGCTCGCACTCAGGTTCGAACTAAGGACCAACAGATTTGCAATCTGCTGCGCTACCACTGCGCCATACGAGCTCTTCTATTGTTGCAGTAGTCTAACTACTGGTAACTATTTTCGATAAATAATATGCTTGTGTCTGTGAAGAGCAGCCCATGTAATTTTGGACAACCTGCTTCTTTTTCCACCTGGAACTGTTTATCAGCGCCTCCCTCGACTTATCTTCTTTTTGTTTCTATGTATGAAATTACCTCTCTTGACCATGCTTAGGTATTATCATAATTTTTCTCTTATTTTGGAGGAGTACAAAGGAGTACCTCAGAAAGCATTTCTTATGGAGAACCTAAGAAAATAGAACGAAACATAAAAAAAACACAATCGAAAGTTCCAAGCGAACGACATAACTAAAATTTCGACTCAACCTACAACTAGTGTCTCGGTATTTTTTTTTTTCAAGATAGGCTACTTTTTGTCAGTTCCAAATCTTCATTAGTCTTTTAAGTATTCATTATACTACAAAGTACTAAGGATTTAATCGAGAAGGTTATCATTAATAAGACTCTAGAAGGTAGCGCACTAAGCTTTACCTAAAGTTATTTTCCTATGAGGCTCCTACTCATAGCTTGAACCTTGAACTCACCAAGGTTCGATTCGTCACCAGAAACCGTACATTTCATAACATAAGAGCGCAAAGAAGGAGAAAAGGTTTTGGTGTACGTTCAAGAAGACAACTTGATCCCACCTTTAGTGGAAAAAAGTAATGGTCTCTAGCGGGATCGAACCGCTGATCCCCGCGTTATTAGCACGGTGCCTTAACCAACTGGGCCAAGAGACCTCCTATTTGTTATTATTCGGTTTGTAACAGGACGTACTAACCAAATGTCTCAGTCACTGTACGAGTATTTTGAATGTTGCAATATCAAAACGGCTTTGTCTATTGTAAACTGCTGGAAGACACGTTCAAGAAACCAAAAAGGACGCCATGAGACCCGTCGTGTCAGTATGTTCAACTTTGTTTATCCTTATCAATGCATTCACACCTGCAGCTATCTCGACAGATGGCTCATTTGTTTTCTTCTCGGACCATACTAACAACACTTCCCCCCCTAGACCGGCAAGGCCTTGTTTTGTACCATCCTGTCTGCTTTTGGTGTGGTCATTCTTACACCGATTGCCCACTTTTTCAACACAAATCATGAGTCCTTCGTGGGTTCTATAACCGATCCTGAAGACGGTCCTGCGTATGTATTTTGAAATCCGTCCGATCCTTCCCATATCAAATATACTAACTTCCACAGCGTCGCACATACAGTTTACATAGCTGCTTTGGTCTACCTCGTCTTCTTTGTATTTTGTGGGTCCCAGTTGTACTTCGCCAGCAGGAAGCGTTCCGTTGCACTGCGCTAACACGCTGGGAGGCCAAAAGAGATTTTTCTCGACTCAAAAGAAATGCGCTATTTCAGGCGCATGTATGTATAGAACTTATCAGACTTGAAAGTTGCCCTATATACGGTACTACTCGTCGTAATCGAAATAACGTTAATAGTGATGTATTTCTTGGTTGTTTTCGTCAAAAGTTCGTTCAACTCTGGTGTCTTTGTGGTGCCGAAAAGTTGAAACAGTAAGCAAGTGATTCATTAAGAAAAGCCAACCATCTTAGTGCCAGTCTGGCATCGTCAATTGCGTGGCAATGGGTAGGAATGAGGAGCTGGAAAATTTTTTGAAGCGTGTTGAGGACTATGATTCGCAGCGGAAGGAGACCAATTGTACAAGCGAAAATAATCGTGGGAGGTACTCACAGGAGAGCATTGAAAGGGCTAGGCAATTATTGGAGAATGGCGTAACTATCATAGATGAACCAACCACGGCTAGTACATTGGGTGCTCCTGAGCTTGCGTACAGGTCGGCCTACAACTACGAAAGGACTTTCTCACCCAAGAGAGCAACCTCTGAGGAGAAGACTTACACCATCTCAGAAGAGGATTATCTGCTGTTGCAGCGGCTCAAAGCTAAGGATAAGTCCCCACCACCTTTACCCAGCCGTGAAAGAGTCAAAGAACAGCGTTTGGAAGCACTTTTGATGGAGGAGAAACCGCCTACTCTGCCGAGTAGGAAGTATTATAATTCAAGTTTAAATATGGACGGTGTTGATAAACCAGAACATTTTGATGGCATGGTAAATACCCGTCGAAGCGGTAAACCACCGATTCCTCCGAAATCGAGAAATAGCTTGAGGACCTTGGATGTAAAGGCAGAAGTGAAATCAAGTGGGAATAGTGAAGCTCTGGCGCCTTCACTACAGCCCCACACTCCCACTCAAAGTGAGAAGTCCGATTTAGAGAAGACGGTTCGTAATAAGACCGAATTGAAAAGCAGCCCTCGAAAGTTCGATTTGAAGGCGGAACTCGAGCTGCCCAAGGAGACAACTATGCTTGAGTCCTCAAAGCCGTTGGTCCCCAAATCTTCCCACGTCAATTTTTTGGTTTCAGTACAGGGAAGCCAGCAAGATATTCCCAAGGAGGTGTCACCTATGCTTGCCTCCTCAAAGCCGCTGTTTCCGAAGTCTTCTCATGTTGATTTTTTGGATTCCATACAGGGAAGCCAGAAAGAGATTCCCAGGGGGACGACGATTATGCTTGACTCCTCAAAGCCGCAGATCCCGAAGTCTTCCCATGTCGATTTTTTGGATTCAGTACAGGAAAGCCAACAGGAATTCCCCACGAAATCGACACAATTCAATATCACACTAACGAATAAAACGAAAATAGGAGGGCTGATTCATCCCGCCACCAAATCAATACCACCGGTCAAGCCGGCTAAACATGCAGATCTTGCCAAGACAACCTCATTACCGAATACGGATCGGGAGAGTTTTATCACTTCCGCGCTCAAAAGCTCACCTAATTCATCCACGTCCAACGTAAATCAAATCAATTTCACGCTACCGTCGAAGCCCAGCCCTGAAAGTTTCCTGAACACTTCATTGAAATTGTCACCTCCTACCAAAGAATCCTCGCTTACGAAACCTATGGACCCAAGCTCTACGGATTTGAAACGTCCACAACCTGAAAGGCCCATCAAACCAGTGGGGCTCGCTCACCTGAAGCCGACACTCAAGAACGAAAAACCCAAACCGCAAGTGCCGCCGAAGAAATCCGAGATTCTGCTCCCGAAGCTACGCCATATCAGTTCCTCTCACTCTTCTTCCATCAAAAACGATAGTACAGCAGATACTGGTTTCACCAACAACTTGAAGAGGGTGGACCCTCTCCAAAGATCAGAAGAGAAGGAGAGTCTTCCTGAAGCCCTAACGAGGTTGAGCCACTTGTCAAAACCGCCACCATCTCCCAAACGTCAAGACGATGTACCAGAAGCATTAACTAAACTTGGACATTTGTCCAAACCTGCTTCTTCGCCCAAACGTGAAAAGGAAATGCCAGAGGCCCTTTCCCATTTGGAAAAACTCAACAAAGTACGCAAGCAACCACCCGTACCGACACGCAAGATTTCCATGGCAGAAGCATTGCAAAAGGCCCAAGAGTTAAAAATGCAGAAACAGGCAAATCAAAAAATCGAACTGGAGCCGGAACAGCCCAAGGATATGAAGTCGGAGCTAGGGGCCGTACTTATGGCACAAAAACTTAGATCAAGTAAAACGTATCTTGCCAGACCACCCTGCGCAGGGTTCGCGAGCAATAACAGCAGTACCACGAGCCTTGGTCGTACGCAGTCGACGCCGCCTACGCCAGCTGGCCCGGACGACACCAAACCAAAGACTCTCGCAAACTTCAACAAGACCAGAGCTAGAGGACCTAAGAGAAAACCACCAAGCTCTTTCACAAAGTCAATATAAGTCATATATGTACTTACTACCAAGTAAGTAGGTCGTATACTTATCACGACTGACGGAGTATGCTGTTTTTCCTCGCGTTGTGAGTACGCGAAATGCGGGTAATGTCTTATCCAAACTTTGATTTTTTTCTTTACAGCTCTAAAAGAACGAACCGACAACTACTCGCAGAGCCTACCATTGCCAAGAAGCTCATCGAAAGTGGTAGAGTGATTCGAAGCGCCTACGGTAGCTGTGTCGGTTGCGCTGTGTTGAACAGTATATGTGGCGCTGCGAATTCCTCTTGTTTGCTCTGAAATACAAGGATGGCTCAAGATTTGAAAACCGGGGATTTAGTGTTATGCAAAGTAGGTTCTTTCCCACCGTGGCCGGCGATTGTTTTTCCGCAGAGGCTGCTGAGGAATGATGTCTACCGCAAGAGGCGAGCCAATTGTGTCGCTGTGTGTTTTTTCAATGATCCGACTTACTACTGGGAGCAACCACATAGATTGAAGCCCCTCGCTCCATCTACAATTGACAAGTTTCTGCTGGAAGACGCAGCCTCGGTATCTCAGGGAGATTTAATCGAGGCCTATAGGCAGGCCCAGAGTTTTAGCAGCTTGAATGACTTTATTGTGAATAGATTGAAAGAAGAGGATCGGCTCGGGGAGCTGCAAGAGGAATTACAAAGAGAAACGGTACAATCTGGAGAGGATCCGTTCATGAGCAAGGCAGATTCGAGAAAAAAGAGAGGGTCAACGCCCAAAGTTAATGGTAGTAGCAGACCCAAGCGCGGGGAGTCAGAGGATTTGAATGGTGTGGGTATCCAAGAAAATGACACCGAACCCGAGCTCAAACGCAGAAAGAAATCCAAATTGGACCGAACACGAAGGGTTGAAATCTCGCTTCTGCTACGCCGCAGATTACAACAGAACTTGGTACAGAGAGAATCAATGCCCCTGAAGCAGGATATTATGGACTCACACAAGCTTCTCAAAAAGATACTGGAGAATGTGGATTGTGACCCACCATTTTTCGACATCGACGCACTAAGGGAGAGCAAACTGCACAAACTGCTCAAAGTCATCGTTAACAATCCAGATTTGGAAGAGTTCCACGTAATATGCAAGGACATTCTTATTTATTGGGCGGATATCATCGCCGACCTGAAGGCAGAAAAATTGGCTGCGGAGCAGCAGAATCAGCAGTCAAAGGACCAACCCGCTACAGAAACCACTATCGTATGACAGCGATTAGTTTGACAATGTACAGCCCAGGGACCTAGCATCGATAAGTAGATCCATTTGTAACCATAACTACGGAGCTCTATTGCTCCTCGAAGGGTAACAGCTCTTCCATCACATGATGTTAAGCGCGATGTGTAAATCCTCATAAACTTTTCCAAACCCTTGGCGATCTTGATTAACTAAACCATAAGAGACAAAGCTCCAGAGGAAGAGAGCACTGAAAGAGTCCGATATTAACGATGTCTTGCACCGAGAAATTTCCACCACATTTGTCTGAACTTGTTAAAACCTCCAAGTACGTGCATGTGGCGACATGTTCCACCGATTGCGTTCCCACAGTGTCTTTAATGAATTACATCTATGTGCCAACCGGGAAGACGTACGGAAAGGACAATGATGGCAACGATTACATTGTGTTTGCCACACTGACTAATACTGAAAAGTACCGTAACATATGTGCAAACCCAAAGGTGTCTCTGCTCTTCCACGACTGGGTTACTGCTAAGAACCTCTCTGTTAGAAAGCACAGCATATCGCAGAGCCCCACACCGGAACAGTCAGATACCAGCGAACATCCAAGCAAGCTGCTGAACCTTTTGCAAGAGCTGAACCAGGCTGAGCTGTTCCAGATGAGTGCAAACCTTAGGGGCGAGGCCACTGTGATAGACCCCAGCAGCGAAGAGTCGAAATACTACAAGGACCTGCTGCTCAAAGTGAACCCAGACGCTCATGTGTTCATCCAATGTGACAACACTGTTGTGGTCAAAGTACAAATCGAGTCTGCCAAGGTCTCCGATGCGGAAAATAACACAAGCGTGTATAACTAATCTGTTTTTATAGCTTATACTGGCAGTAGCAGTAGTAATAAGTAATAATATGTATCACAGTTTTAATGAGCTTAATTGCCTTCCTGGCCAAAATCGCGTGTGAACTCCAACTGTTTCTTCAGATCCTCCGTGTTCACCGTTGGTCTTGTGGTTTTGACTGCCTTGAGAAAATCTTTGATAGTCAATTCCGGTTCTTGCAGCTCATCCGCCTCGATATCGACCCAGCTTAGTTCTATGGCGCCATTATCACCGGGGGAACAAGGAACCAGCCTTTGCTGGTCGGGGTCGCTGGAGATATTTTTGAAATGGGTCGCACCTTGAATTCTTCTAATGGGTTCCATGAGGGCGTCTTTGACGGCGACTGCGATATCGCTACCTGAATAACCTTCTGTAAGCTGTCCCAATTTCCTAAAATCCTCCTTGGTCAATGAACAAGGTGTTTCCCCAACGTCTATCTCAAACATCCTGGTCCTTGCGCTCTGATCAGGCAATGGAATATATATCCTTTTCTCAAATCTTCTTCTAATGGCGCTATCCAGCTGCCAGGGAATGTTAGTTGCCCCCAAAACAAGCACACCATCAGAGTCAGTGCCCACACCATTCATTTGCACCAGCAGCTCTGTCTTGATTCTTCTGCTAGCTTCACTCTCACCTTCGCCTCTTTGCCCCATGAGGGCGTCCACTTCATCAATAAAAATAATGGAAGGTTTGTTCTCACGGGCCATGGCAAACAACTGCTTCACCAGTCTTTCCGATTCTCCCATCCATTTCGATACCAAATCACTAGAACTTATGCTGAAGAAAGTAGAATTGGCCTCTGTGGCCACAGCTTTCGCCAAATATGACTTACCTGTCCCAGGGGGACCATAAAGCAGGATACCAGTCGTAGGCTTTCGATTGCCCTTGAAAAGATGAGGAAATTTCACGGGCAAGATTACAGCTTCCTTAAGAGCCTCTTTCGCACTGTCCAAACCGGCAATGTCCTCCCAACGTACGTTGGGTTTTTCAGTCAGAATCGCTCCTGACAACGCTCCTCTCAACTTTTTGCTGTCATCCGAGTCCTCATCGCTGGGCATTTTTCTCGCATTTTGATTCTTGCCAGAACGATTAATACTCCCACTCCTTTTGCCCTCCTCCTCCACCTCCAAATGCTGCTTCAACTGTTCCGCACGGTTCAAGTACTCTGTGAATTTGGCCCTGATTAGTTCCTTTGATTTAGGATTCTTCTCGTACTTCAATGCCAGCATCAAATAATCGAGACCATTGTAGTACGCAGTGTACGCCTCTTCGTACTGCGTTGTGGTGTCGAAGTCGATAGCCTTCTGGATCAACTCAATGCCTTTGGTCAGAAAATCCCCAGTGCTCATAACAACAACAACTACTACTACAACAACGCCTCACCTTTAATTGTATATTGTTTTATACAACTTGGTGCAAAGAGATCCTTTAATGCCCTCTCTTGAAGAAGATACCAAGGCTTCCATAAACCGCACCGGGTAACGGCAGATCAGGCCGAATACTTCGAGTAATCTATTCTGATGGGCGAGAGCGAGGTCCTATTGCGTTCTTGAACCAACACCTCGGTCTCCGGGATCTTGGGGTACTTGCTGTAGAAGTTCTGCGAGGCCTCTGGCTCCTGATCTGCCGCAGAGGAAGGTTTGCGCACCGGACTCGAAGTAAAAAGTGGATTCACGGAGCGCCTGGGGGAAGGTGGTAGCTCAGCATCGGGCTTGAGGTTTTCTCTTTGCAAGTTTTTAATATCTCTGCGGGACTTGACATACTCTCTGTCGATGTTTGCGTCGTCCAGCAGCGATTCCAGCAGAGTGTTCTTCTCCTGCGCAAATTTCAGCTTCTTTTGCGTGACCTGCAGCTCTCTCTCCGTACCCTGCAGTTTCTGCCCCAGTTCCTGCAGCTGCTTCTGCAATAGCGTAACCCTATCATGCTCCAGTAGATCCACAGTGGCCGCTGCTCGGCCTCTGGACCTTGGCCTTCCCCGCCGCAGTTGTTCCAGCATATGGTCATCATACTTAATCTCTAGCAGTTTGCGTTTGAATGCTTCACTTCTTCCAATGCGGTCCCTGAGCCTCCTGCGCTCTTCTAGCCCGCTATTGGCTCCTTTTCTCGCTGCTGCGGGCAGCATCGCATTCGTGTTGCCACAGGCTTTCTGCATCAGATCCAAATCCTGCTCCTCTGTGGAAAAAACATTCTTGAGAGACCGCATCAGCTGCTCCATCCTGCGGGGCTTCCTTCTCAGGGGAGAACCCTTAGTTATTCTGTCTTGAGTTGCCATGTACCTTCTGCCACCCTTGCTGTCTTCGCCATTGCCAGCAACAGCTCGCCTCCTACGCAGTCGGGAGCGGTCCACACGCCCATGGTCACCATTACTGTTTAATTTCAAGTCTTCTAACGTGCCGTATTCCTTCTTCCTTGGATCGGAGGCACCAGAACCTAGCATATTGCCTATAAACCGCTGAACTGACTCAAGCATCACTGTCCACACAATTTGAACCGCGCAGTTTCTCCTGGACCAAAGTGCGAGTCCCTAAATGGCCTTGTCTTACCTTACTTGGCCCTTGCGATCTGACTTCGAGTGGTTGAAGTTTGTTGTTTTTCCTTCAAGACGGGCTTCCCTAACATGATTTAATATCGCATGAACTAGATCAAAGTTGAAGAAAGATGCATGAATTGGTATTAGAAGATATATGACAGGTGGTTAAATATGTTGCAAGAGCGATCATGGGATGACTCTACCTGGTGGTTTAGCCAGTTAAGAGCATATCACGTGCCTATCATTGTTACGCGTCTGGTACACGTTGAAGGAGGTTTCTTCTTATCGAGCTCACCTCATCTCTCTCAAGATCGATCACATAAATACCTGTTAAGAAGGTGAAGGAACCCTTTTCGACCATGCTTGCATCTGGTAATGTGTTGCCGGTTAAGATCTCGCCGCCGCTGCTGCGACCCATGGCCTACAGAGTGCTGTCAAAGAAGTATGGACTCAACATTAAGTCTGATGGACTGGGGGCGCTGGCAGAATTCGTGGGCAGTACGTTTGGCATGGAGTGGAAAAAGAGCAGTCAGACGTTGCAGTTTCTGGAAAACTTTGCCTGTGTCTGGAGGCAACAGGAGAGGGGTCTCTTCGTCGATAGGCAAAGTGTATTAGAAGTCATTAATGAGATTAAAGAACGACGAAAGACTGCGAGGGATGAAAATTCTAAGCAATTCGGGAAGACTAAAAATGTCCCCATTGACAAATACTTAAAGCACAATTCAGAGGATCGTCCGCCAGATAGCTCGTCACCTCCAGCCATGGGCACGCCGGAGCCACAGGGAGCTGCCACTGACGAAGACGACGAGGAATATCTGAATTGGAAGGAGTATTTCAAAATTGTCAATGCGTGTGATCAGCAGAAATTTACTTATGACCCTGTGAAGATGCAGTTTGTGCCTGGCCCTCGTCGCAAAGGCGAGACAAGCAGCTTCAAGCTTCCAGACATGGGTTCCAACTTGTCACTATTTTGTACGCGGTATTATGTGGTCAGGGACCGAGTGATGAGGAATGAGAATTTCCAAAACAGTGACACTTTCAATCCACTGTCGTCCATGGTGGCAATGCAACAACAACTAGAAACAGAGCAACAGACGCTGACGTCTCACTCGATGACGATTACACAGATTAAAAATTTAATTGGGCGCGATGGGCAAAACTTCTTGCTGCTTGGATTATTGAGGACTAACTCAAGAGGCAATTGGTCGTTGGAGGATCCTTCAGGAACCGTGGAAATTGATATATCCCAAGCATTTCCCACTAACGGCTCCTACTACGTGACTGGTTGCTTCATCTTAGCAGAAGGAATCTATTTCACCGCGGGCAATAGGTTCCATGTAAGCTCTATGACACATCCACCAGGCGAAAGGAGACAAGCCACTTTGAACGCCATTGGCAACCTTGATCTGCTGGGAGTGCAGGGATCTTCAAATTCCGGATACATTCCTAGACTTGAAAACGATATCAAGATCAGATTGCACCTTTTGGAAAAAGAATTGATCGATCACAAGTTTACCTTCCTGGGAGGTGACATTTTTTTAGACCATTTAACCACCATGGAAGCATTGGACAAGATTCTCACAAGGCTTAACGAAAACCCACCCACTGTAATCGTTTTCCAAGGTTCGTTCTCCTCTATGCCGGTCCATGCCTCCCTGAGTAGTAAAACTATTGGTTTAAGCGCACATTACAGAAATAATTTCGATACTTTGGCCACTTTGCTGGCGCGATTTGACAACGTCACTGAGCACTCAACGTTAATATTTGTTCCTGGCGTCAACGATCCTTGGAAATCGATGATTTCATTGGGTGCAGCCTACGCTTGGCCCCAGAAACCTGTATCCCCCTCTTTCACACAAAAGATTGACAAAGTTTGCAAGAACGTCGTTTGGGCATCCAATCCAACAAGAATTGCGTACCTTTCACAAGAAATTTGCATCACCAGGGATGATATTTCTCAAAGGTTTAAAAGGCACGGTGTTAACTTCCCCACATTGGAAGAAGCTAAGGAGGAGGAATTGATGGAGCTAAAAGAACAATTCCGAAACAAAATGAACCTGGACGGATGTACGATTCAAGAATTATTCAAAAATAAGGACCAGTTGCCCGCAAAAGTCAAAGAATCGAGGAAACTCGTCAAGACTTTGTTGGACCAAGGACATCTCTCTCCCTTTACCACGAACATACGACCGGTGGTTTGGGATATGGATCATGCATTGACACTATACCCCATCCCTTCAACCTTGGTGCTCTGTGACACAACAGCTCCCGCGTTTGACCTAACCTATAACGGCTGCAAAGCGGTAAATCCAGGAAAGTTTATCAGCGGCAGAAGTGTCAGGTTTATGGAGTACACACCATCGTCGAAAAAAGTATCACAAGAAGAGATATATTTTTGAATTCGACTTGAAGCTAGCAAAACTAATTATTAAAAAAATTCCAATTTAGTCTAATACGGATATTTTCTAAACCTCTTTGTCACCTCGCAGGGCATGCAGTAAACAGGATCGATTGGAACTAAGTTTTCAAACCCCATCAGGCTCAGACCAGCTAATCCAAACACTGTATGGAAAACATCTACTTCGTTATCAGGTCTGTCACTAATGCCACCTTTCTTGAAGTCCTGGCTTTTCAGAATAAATTCTCGTAATTTATCATACTCAATCCAATGAATTTTGTCAATAATTGCTAATGATGACAGAACCCACCAACTGTAGCAAACGTCGGGTAGTTTGGAAGGTCTGCCATTCAATCCACCTTCGGATACTTGCCTTTCACAAAGCCACCATCCAGTCTTTTCTATTTGCGTTTCGCTGAGTTCGTTCAATCTTCCGGCAATAGCCAAGGCGCCTAGACAAACAAAGCACTGTGCAGAATGACTTTCTGCGCCGGGGCAAAGACCAAATCCACCATCAAAATTGTAGCATCTCATGATAAATTGGACTGCAGGGTCCACTACTTGGGTTGACAGTTTCCCTAGAATGGACAATGCACTCAAACTGGCGTAGACAAACCTCGTATCCACCTCACCAAACCGATCCCCTTGGAAGGAGCCGTCAGACAATTGGTTACCTCTTATGAATTGGACTGTCTGGTTAACTTGTTCTGGAGTCAGGGCGTCTAGCGAGTCGTACGTAGCAAGCACTTGAATACCTGACAACGTTGCGTGTATATGGGCCTCATGGCGAGGGAAGGGACCAAAGCCGCCAGTGCTTTCACAGTAGCATTTCATCACAAATTCTATTATTTGACTTTTATTGAAAGTATCCTTAGCGTCCATTATGCATAGTGCTGTTAAACCCCAGTAGACCCCATTAAGTCTTAAATGCTCTGACAACCAATATTCGAAGCTCTCTTGCTGCCTATCTAGAGACTCAATGTATGCAATATGCTTGTCCTTATAGAGGGCAGACATAACCGCTCTTTTTAAATGCTTTGTATTATGGCAGCCCTTGTCTAGTTTGAGCTAAGAAGTCGTTTGAAGATCAACACGTTTAACTCAAGTGTCACAAGCATCATCAAAAGAAAACTTCTCATGGCACGAGGCGAACCTATCAACTATGATAACTTGCAAGTAAAGAACAACGGAAATGACACTATCGAAGAGTTGAGAAGCTTGGACTTTCAAAGATACGAGAGGCTGCACTTAATCCCAACGATTGACGAAGAAGTCAAGGAGGCTCTGAAGCTGCTGAAAGAACCTGAAGCGTTAGTCAATGAAGACGCATTTACCAGAAGGGAACGACTGGCTGAGCTGGTTTTTAAGAATCGAAACCACCGAGAAGTTCTTGAGTCATCGATTTACTATAAGAAAGCATCAGAGGAAACTGAACAACAGGACGAGGACGAGGAAGGGGATTTTTACACGCCTGCTAGTGAGCATCTTATTTCAGCTAGGAAATTTTTGATACAATATTCCTTGGATCAGTCAAGAGAAAGACTGTCTAACGAAGCACGTAGAGCTCAGAACTTTGATATGATCCGAGAAATTAGGCGAAGACGACAATTTGCTGCTTCTACAAAGAGCATAGAACTTGCTGCTTCTCAAGTTGTATCTCACCGGCCCACTTGTCAGGTAGCTCTATCTCCAAATGAAAGTTACGTTGCGGCAGCAAGCTGGGCGGGCGATATAGCCATTCTAGACGCACGTTCTTTGGAAGTGCTACATATGCAACACCAAGCATTTACAGGGAAAGTGGGGGGTGTCGATTGGAATATTAGCCGTGATCTAATTGTTGCTGGTGGTGAAGACGGGCTTGTCAAAGTGTTTGCAGCAGATTCCAACCAGTTGCGTGAAATTAGCTCTTTCGAGGGCCACGAAAATAGAGTAGCAGGAGCAAAATTTCATCCATCTGGGCAGTATATAGCCAGTGCATCATTTGACATGACTTGGAGACTTTGGGACGTAGAAACCTGTGAGGAATTACTTTTGCAAGAAGGCCATAGCAAAGAAGTTTACTGTTTGGCGTTTCAACCGGATGGCTCTCTTATTTGTAGCGCAGGTCTTGATTCTACCGGGCTTGTTTGGGATCTCAGGTCAGGAAAGCGTGCAATGGTTTTGTCGGGACACGCTAAACCAATCTACAGTGTTGACTGGTCTCCCAATGGATATCAAGTAGTGACCGGAAGTGGCGATGGAACCATAAAAGTGTGGGATTTGAGGAAATCCGAACAAAATCAAACAATTTTGGCTCATAACAGTATCGTTACGAAAGTTTGTTTTGACAAGAGTGGCCGTTGTTTAGTGTCCACTGGTTACGATAAAGCTATCAACTTGTACAGCGCGGACAACTGGATAAAAATTTCTTCTTTACAGGGCCATATGGACAAAATTCTTTGCGCTGATGTTTCTGATGGTGCTACTTCCATAGTGAGTTCTGGTTGGGACAGATCTGTAAAACTATGGAACATGGAAAACTAATGATAAATGCAATTAATAATTAATTTTAGTTATGTATACAATGCGCAAAGCCTGAAATCTGGAATTTTATTTTAGCCGTCTGCCAATGCCGCTTTTACTATTGGCCATCCGCACTCTAGGTGTTTGTATTTTATTCAACTTCTCTGTGACCACACCAACTTTGCCCTCCAACTCTTTATGTGTGGATTTTTCTGAATTGATTTGTGATCTTAGACTCTCTATTCGTTCGAAAACTTCAAATTTTTCAGCGTTTGCCATTTCAATCAGCCGTTGAACTTTCTTTTGTAATTCCTCAGCCTCTAATGATTTAAGCTTCATTTCGCTCTCATCTTCTTCTATAGCCTTGCTAGCTCTTTCAATTTCTTTTTCCATATACTCCTTCTCTGTATCCTTAGACTGTGAAAGTCTTTCTTCTTTGAAAACTTCTTTCTGAAGATCTCTGAATTGCAGAAACAATTCTTTTAGATTTTGATATTTGTTCTTGTTGCTTGCTATTATTTGCAACAAATGGTTTTCATCTGTTTGCCTACTTTCAATCTCTGCAACCTTAGATTTATTGGACGCCTCTAAATTGATAGAAATGTCTATATTATTTTTGCGATTAGAGTCCAAATCCAGGAACTTTCGCTCGATGGCACCCTTTTCATGCTCGTATACATTTCGACGTCTATCCTGGATATTGTTTAGATTCTCATAAAATGTTGTCTCTTCATGTTGCAACTTAAGATACGAATACATTCGACCAATGGATTGGATTAACTTGTGAGTGAGGATACCACTTGATAGATGATAATCGTTTGACAAGACGTCATCGGTGGTTATGCCAGTCAATTGAGCCATGCCTTGCTTTATCGGGTTTGTGGAATAATCATTCTTCAACCTCTTAGTTTTGTAAAAAGATATTGTTTCTATGGCTTTAGCAGGGTCTTTGTCACCCTTTGTACGTCCACGCTTCTTGACAGTACTAAAAGCCGCCTCTAATTCGTCTTCGATCTGACTGTAGTGCACTTCAGTGAGAAGCGACCTTTCGACGTCCATGGGAGTATACTTGTTGATAGCATACAAATCGGGCAGCGGCCAGGATATACTGGGATTTTCTAACCAATCGATGAGGTATCTCAATTTTTGAGCATAGATGGGCCTCAGATCTGGAGGCAATGTCCCTACTCTATCCCTCAATACTACAACAGCAGCGGTAACGTTTTCCAAAAACTCTCTTGTGCCTCTCCCATGCAATTTTTCAAAATATAACTCACAATGATCAATTGAGTTGATAGGAACTAATCTTACAATGGGGGCTCTAGCCTCTTCACTGTTTGAGTTTCTGCCAAACTGGAGTATGCTATTTATCTCTGGCTGGTCTGTATTCACTGAAGTGTCCAGACATATCAACATGTCAAACTGCCTCGAAATTTTAAGAGGGTATTTTTCACAATCGAACCCTTGGGAAGAGAAAAGATGGCAAGTGCATGAGAAATTCTTAAATTTTTGTTTCGATTTGATCGAATGGCCATCGTATCTCTTAATATTCACTTTGTTGGCCAAAAGAAGAGCCTCTACAAGATCCATTGTTCTGCCTGGACGGCAAGCTATTGCAGTATCTGTCTCGTATTCTTGCACTAAATTAAGCAAGTCTCTCAATACTGTAAACTTTCCACTAGTTTCAGCCAAATGGCTTGGCATGTCCTTGGTGATCAACGATTTGGGCAAATGGTGGTCAATAAGTAAGTAGGGGTGAGTAGCTACATATTCACTGTTCAAACACATGGTTTCCATTGAATGTAGGATCACATCTTCCTTGTAGTCCTTGGTTTCGAAATACCTCAAAATATCAGAATAATGTAACGAAACTATCTGATCCGTTAGCTCTTTCTGATATAGACACATGGTCGTCGGTAGCCAGTAATCACCACTAGTGTTTTCTGATGCACCCAAGATGCGCGCATCTACTATAGCTGGCACAGGTTTTGTATCTAAAATCTTGAGCAAATCCATCTTCCTTCTTTCACTATCAACGATGCAATTATCAGCTTCAAATTGAGATCTGAGCAAACTGCACTAGCTGTTTTGTTCAAAATATCCACAATAAAATAAGAAGAAACTCTTAGCAGCCCCTTTCAGCATGAATCGCAGTTTTCAGTACTTAAAAGCTAAAAGGTAAATCTTTTCTAGAACAAATTCGGGAAATGTATGTGAAAATGAAAGCACCTCTACCCCGAAATAACCATTCTTATTGGGAGCATAATAGAGAATCATGACATCCCCTCTGCCCATGGGACGCTTAACGGAGGACGAGATTAACTTATATGATAGGCAAATTAGGCTTTGGGGCATGGCTGCTCAGGCCCGGATGAGGTCTGCCAAGGTGTTATTAATCGGATTGGGATCCCTGGGAACAGAAATATGCAAGAACGTTGTGCTTAGTGGGTTTGGATTTTTAACGATTTTGGATGATAATTTGGTTAGTGAGGAAGACCTTGGGTCTCAATTTTTTGTCAGTAGGGAGGATGTAGGGTTCAAAAGGTTGCAAAGTGCTAAGACCAGAGTACAAGAGCTGAATCCTAGAGTTCAATTAACATTTGACACACAGAACTTTGAAGAAAAAAGCAGCGATTTTTTTAAAGGGTTTGACTTGGTTATAGGCACCGAATTGACGACGACGCAGAGCATTAGACTCAATGCGTTCACCAGACAGTTTAATATTCCTCTCTACCTGGCAGCATCGAATGGATTATTTGCATATATTTTCGTGGATTTGGTTCAGTTTGAGTCAGAGCATGAAAAGCTCAAAGGAAGCCATCCCACACAGCTGGGTAAGATTTCGCAGAATACTGAAGTTTTCGGTGTAGAGACACGCATCGACGAGGAAGATGGAAATAAAACTTATGAAATCATCAGAACAAGGCATTATTACAAGACGTTTCAAGATTTACTCGAGACGGCCACTTTGGAAGGCCGACTGAACAGGAGACAGACCAAGAGACTTTCTAGCGCCGTACCTCTGACGTTTGCGCTATTCCGCATAGAACATTGCAAGGGCAAGCTGGAACCATCAGCCCTGAGACAAGAGGCTTTAGCTGCATGCCGGCAGCTAAGTGTCCCAGAGACGGTACTGAATGATTCATATGTAGAGCAATTCTCAAAACAAGCAGGTGTAGGGTTTGCTCCTGTAGCTGCTGTAGTCGGGGGTGCCCTCGCACAAGATGTCATCAATATTTTAGGAAAAAGGCAACCGCCTCTTAACAATTTCATCGTTTTCGATGGGATTACATTGGACATGCCAATTTTCGAATTTTAAATAATTACTTTTGTTTTGGAACATAGTATTGAGTATTGAATTTCTCCTAAAACACCTTTAAACATGCCACCGATAACCCCTCCTCTTTTACCGCACATAAGTTTATTTGTTTTTACAGAAAGTTTAGTATACATTTCCACTTAGTATTATATTTTTCGTTTGGTTTGTCTTGACCGACATCATGACATCGTATGCATAGTTCAAGTTTGGCCACTCACAGAGACCTGTTGTAGATGGGTCATAAAGTTTTGCAAAGAAACGTCATCAGTCAGCACAATGGTAGAGCCACCGTGCGCTGCATCTTGGTAGCTATCGGATGGGTTCAACTTCGACAACAAGAATCTGGCCTGAGACCCCCCGGCCTCTGTATCGATGAACCTGGGCAAGGGAAACCTATCCACTAACAATTCAGCGGCTTCCAATTTGGGCTCCTCGAGCAAAGATTTAAAATCAGCGTACTGTGGGTCATCCTGGTAACCGGCTTTTCTCCATTGGGCGATCTGCTCACCGTGATATATTAAGATAAAGAAGAAAGTATCCAACAATAAAATGGTATCGGGTTTAACAGAGACAGAGTCCAATAGCACTGGTTGTGGATCTTCCTCCATGGAGAAGGAGGTCAAAGTAGGTTGAATCATAATCAAGGAGTTTGTAGTGTCCTCCCTAGTAAAAATGTGTCTGTAGAATGCTGTCTCGTCTGGAGAATTGTTGAAGACACTTAAGAATTGGGACCTTCTCAAATAGTATGTGAATTGAGGGTACAAGGAGAAGTTAGGGGCCAATCTGAAAGATGAAGGATCGTCCTTGTTATAGTCGGCGTACTTCTGACACAGCTTGATTAAAGTTCTGTCGATCCATCTGATCACGTCTGCCCCATCGTCCGATTCGGCCTTGTAGACAGCTATTCTTGCCATTAGCACAGCTGCTGCTTCTTGATCAAAGGAAGCAGCAATGGCAGGCGCACCAAATGGCAGCAACTGATTCGCCACCGTGGTGACTCTAACACGGTTGGTACCGGAGGCATGTTGGTAGTGCGTAATGAATTGACTATATGCCAGACGAAGTCTGTCAGACACGACGGGGGCTGCAGCAGCCGTGCTGGCTATTTCAAAGAACACAGCGTAAGTGTGGTTAGAGGACAATGCAGACATCTTCCAAGCAGAAGTGCTACCGATACCGATCTCAGAATCACTCACGTTGGACATGTCTGCCTTCTTCACGGGGGATGCATGGCCAATCAATCCTTGTAATTTCAAATCCTTACTAGTCTTGACGGTCATGTTACCCGAGAAGGCCATCTTCAAATAGCCCTCTTCGTCCTTTGCAAACAGTCTCAAATATGATTGTTTGAAAATAGCTGTTGAAAAGGCATCGGTCAAAAGAAGCACACCTCCAGTGGAATCCGTGAGTTTTTTCATCTCAGACATACCAATTTGATCGTAACAACCGGCAAACACATCGACCGTGTGGCCATTCTCAGCAACTCTCTCAGCCAACTGGTTGTAAAACTTGCAAGCCTTCTTATAGTGCTGAGCATGGTCTGAATCGATATCGTGGTGGGATCTGAGAGGATCTTTCAATTCGTTGGACACAATGAGCCCAGGATTTACCGTGGAGGGACCGGATGCAAACAGAATGATCCGCGCCGCAACGTGTTTGTAAGAGCCCTGAAGCAAAAGTGATGCAATGCTCAGAGCGGAACCAGTGGCCCTCAGCGGTCTACAGCCAGCGGCCACGGCCCACTGATCTGGGGCCAAATTCTCGAGTAATTGGGTTAACTTGAACTCCACCTGTTCTAGAGGCAGGAAAAATCTGTTCAAAGAAAAGGGTGTAATCTTGGTGTTGGGCATGGCTCCCATGGCATTTGTGGGTTTCTGACCAGTCAACATCTCTACTAACTGCTCGTACTGATACTCTCTGTCACCTCTGAAAACATTACATCTGTCAATTACTTGCGAGGATAAATCGTGCAATTGAACCACATTACCGTAGGTGATCAACCCAACAAAAGCATTTGGGGGCAGCAGCGACAACGACGTAATGATGGACTCTTTCAAAGCATCCAAATTTTCTCTCTCCGCAGTTATATCCACAACGAAGAAAAAGATGGGAGGGATTTGCACAGGTCTGTTGGTGATGTACTCTACCGTCGTGTTCTGCAACTCCACGGGCATGTTTTCTTGAGTCATGTTGGCATACTGTGCTGGCAAATGGTTCCTGGCATTACAGATGGGACACGTCCACGAGTTGTTACGAGGGTCAATGGCACAGTACGGGTTCAGAATCGACTTACACTGGGGGCCAGCACATATCACTGGATTGTAAGGAGCCACATTTAACCCTTCGCACTCTTTCAACGGAGTGTACAGACATCCAACTGGGACCACGTTCTTGTTAGCATCGGTACGCGTTGAGGGGAATACGTTCCAAGAGAAACGGATCCCATTGATATCTTCGTTTGTCTCGAAATCCATGGACTTTTAAATGAAGGAAGAAACAATTGGCCCGGAATTGAAGCGTCAAATGCTTACCAGATCTCTTTTTATCGATAGTTCTTGTTTATGTTGTTTTTATGCAAACTTAGTTTTATATTTCAATTTTCACGTTGGCTCCAGTTGCCACCGTGGTTTTGTCGAATGAGAAAAGATCACAGCTGACGTTTACGTGAGGAATGATTTCTCTTGTGTTCAGTACGTACGAAATAACCCGCCAAGTGCCTTGCCCTGCAAATTGTCATAGGTGTTCAACAGCTAAAAGTATCATTGCGCATTCGCATTCGTCATGCATATTTGTATTGCAGTAGTTGAAACTCATTGGCGGTGTTGGAACATGGAATTTATTTCGAATTTGTACTGTACGTTCACATTTCTCGGAATAATAATATCGACTGATAACTTGTTTTAATTGAATGATGATATGCAGTTTGGGGGAAGAGGGGATGCCATTGTCTGAGTCTTTGGATAAAACGGATTCTAATTCTTTACCTTTTTTCGATATTTGATAGAACTGATATATTAGCTTTCCAGTGTTTACGAAAGAAATATTGACGTTAAATTGGTGGGGTCTTCCTCTACTTTGGTGTCAATGCGACAAGCAACACAAGAAAATTTGAACAAAGTCTACTACTTTATGACGCAAAAGCTGCCAATCTGTAACATGTCGAAGAAAAATAGTATGACAGAAGCACAGGCCTGCAGCATTGGATATAAGCACCCTTCCCTGCATAAATCTATTACAGAAATACCAGAAAATAGCCAATCCCCAACCATCCTACACAAGATAAAGATTCTTAACCCGATCAAACCGATTGCTTAAAAGACACCATTAAGCAATAACACTAGAAAGGTCCAGTATCTGGACTTGTACTGCTACTGCCGAGAAAAAATATAATGAGACGGACAGGAATTGAACCTGCAACCCTTCGATTGCCAATTCCGGTAAGTCCAGGATTTAACTGGAGTCGAAAGCTCTACCATTGAGCCACCGCTTCATCAATTAACTGTGAAGTAAAATCCATCTCAGGGGGACCGATGGTATCTGAAAGCAGTATCATCGAATAGACACCATTTTGCTTTGCTCACGCGGCTGAAGAGAAGGGGACCTGTAATAAGACCAAGTCATAAACGACCAAATTTGCTGAACCACTTCAGTAGCTTGAACGGAGTGATAGCATTTTATTGCTCCCTATTTTGTCCAAAGCGTACGGAATTTGACCTTATACACTGATCGCAGATCGAAAAACTAACCTAAAAAACATGTACTATGATATGTTGTAGAAAGTCGCGATATCAGCTACGCTACTCGTGGGTAAAATCTAGAAAACAACTACAGTACCTGGTTCTTTGCACTGAAAGGGTCTTCCAGACGGACTGTCCTCTTCGCATTCTTAGCGGTTATCTACTCCCTACGTGAATATTATTCAGTTAAAAAGTAAAGTGATATTTTTGGAAAGGAAGCAATTTCTGGAGAACAAATCTTTTCTTCAAATCAAACTGGAAGTAAAAAATTGATAAAAAACGTTTGACGCTAACAAGGGATAATTGGACTGCTGGATACACAGTTTCATTACATTTAGAAAACAACAACGTCTGAATAGAAGTGCAAAAAAATATGGAAATTCGTAGGTCCCTGTTTAGATTAGCAACGTGGCTGATGATGACTACAAGAAAACAAACTTTTATTTTTAAATTGACAATAAGCAGCATATGTATCATTGAAAAATATTTGATGCGTAGCTGACTACTGCACTGTACTACTTGCTACCTGGGGAAAGTCCATAGAGAGAGAGAGTGTGTGTGTGTGTGTGTGTGTGTGAGGAAGGGAATAGCCTCTTGGTAACTCCAAGAATCGCAGAGTTGGATAGATTACCTTGAGAGGGCCTGTTAGCACACGAGATGTAGCGCCGCACGTGATTAACATATGCACGGTAATACCTCATATGCCTTATTACCGCGCATATCCGTCAGCGCATCAACGTCGGCGCATCGCCGTGTGTATAACTTAACCATGGTTCGTACTGTTTTCTTTGAACAAGAGAGACAAACTAAGACTTCGGAAGCAGATGCCCGCCCTTGAAGTTGGAGTGATTGTTGGTTCGACAAGGGACACAAGAGTCTGTCCCAAGGTCACTCGGTACGTCGTAGAAGTCATCGAGAGTGCGCAATGGACCAGCCAATTCACCTTGACAGTGATTGATCTCAAGGATTGGCCACTACCGCTTTTTGCAGAGGCTACCATTCCGGCTACGGTTAGCAGTTCCGATGGTTACGAACACGAATACGTGAGGAATTGGAGTAGGGAGATTAGCAAATACGATGGCTTCATCTTCGTAGCGCCGCAGTACAATTGGGGCTACCCTGCAGTTTTAAAAAATGCAATCGATTATTTGTTCAACGAATGGGCACACAAACCTGCGATGCTCGTTACTTACGGGGCCCATGGTGGCTCGAGATGTAATTCTCAATTAAGGGAAGTGTTAAGCGGCCTCGATATGGGAGTCGCCAAGAAAACCGTCATGGTTCCGTTTCCAACGAAAAGCATGATTTTACAAGGCACACCTGAAGAGTTTGATTTTGACGAAATATCCGGAGTGCGCGATATGATTCTATCGGCAGCCGATGAGTTATTGCGCGGTCTGAATCAGGCGAATGCCAGATAGTAATTAAGATTATTTATATTCCAACTTTATGTAAAGGCTGTGCTTTCGGGCCAACTAATAGTGGCTCTCTTTATAAGTTTTACCTTGTATTGAAACGACGCTTGATGCGATGTCGAGCTTGGCACGTGACACTAAACGTTCGTGATGATCTGCCATTCATCTTTTCATCAAAATTTCATCAAAATTGCATCAAAATTTCATCAAATCTCAAAGGACGGTGAGCTCAGTCTCAAAATCTTTGAGTAATTGTATATGGGCTAATAAACCTGAAAATAGTTTCCACGGCTTCGACTAAGCTTTTTTATATTGTACCGTCTCCTCACACTGGCCTCTCTGTGAATTAATTCACCCCTCCGAAATGCTTAGATCAGCGCTGAAGGCGCTACGTCTCTCTCGCAGCTATATCACCCCAACATTGGAGCACCTTACTCCCGGATCAGGACTTGATGGAGTATTTTCATCCAAGGGACTGGAAAATGCATGGTTTCAAAGAGCAGAACATTACACGAACAAGCTCAACACATTCACAAAGGGCTCCGAAGAAGTGCCGCTCGAGAAATTAATCTACGAAAGTGCGAAGTCCGGCGTCAAACGTAACATTGTGAACTATGCGGCCCTGCTTTATAATTTGAGATTCGCCCTATCGTCATTGCACGGTTGTTCTCAAAAGTTGCCGGATGCCTCGCTACTCGGGATCAACCAACTTTTAAAGACGCCTGAATTAACTCTCAAATACGCCAATGAGCCTCTAGAAACTGGCAACGAGAGACTACATGCAGCGATTGCGGCATCTTTTGGGTCCATGGTGGAGTTCCGCACGTTGCTGCTGAACTCCAATGCAGCAATAGGTGGCGACGGCTTCACCTGGTTGGTGGCACGCAGAGTTAAAGCTCAAGATTTTGACTCGCAAAGGGTGGAGTATGACCGTTTGTTCATCCTGAAC
Source organism: Zygosaccharomyces kombuchaensis (assembly GCA_003705955.2). Lineage (NCBI taxonomy): Eukaryota > Fungi > Ascomycota > Saccharomycetes > Saccharomycetales > Saccharomycetaceae > Zygosaccharomyces > Zygosaccharomyces kombuchaensis. The sequence goes on from PPJZ02000003.1 coordinate 236,282, forward strand.
ACTTACAACGCGGGTACACCTTTCAATTTCAACAGAAGAGGCCACATTGATGACCTTAGCACCCAGTACGAGAAGAAGATGCAGCAAACACCACAGGTGGAGACTCCCATCAAGAGCAAATCGGTTAAGGAAGCCAGACAGATGGAGGCATTCAAAGACACGGAGTACGTACCTCTGCTGGCAATTGACGCTTCCCCCAAGGCCTGGTTACACGACTACGGTTCCTATGGGAAGCAGGTCTACTTGGATAGGGTTTGGGAATCGATCGAGTGGAAGGTGGTAGAATCGAGATTGCCAGAGAGGGCTCTCTCGCATCAGTTGATGTAGATATGTGCACGCGTTGGTTTCCTGTAAATACAAATGCAAATACGAAAGAAAAAAAAAGTATAATAATGCCAAACTATGGTCCCACTACACGGCTAACACATCATTACCTTGAAATATAATAAACACAAATATAAAAAAATTATTATCTAAATTCATTTCCTCCCCACTTTCATGCTTCTTACACGTCTCATGAGGTTGGCACCTGTGGATTTCTTTCTTGAGACGCTCGAGGAAGGCAACCCCAGATAGACGTCTTCACCGTCGTCGCCATTCTCCAAATGGCCGCTGTGAGATCTGGTGAGCGACAGAGGTTTTTGGGAGGTAGCACCGTGCCCATTTCCGTTGTCGCTCCTTTGGACAGTACTCGTCAGCCTCTGCGACAACGATTTCTTACGGTTTAGACCCAAGCGTGACTGGCGCGCATGGTTCCTTACGTCTTCCTCGATGGCATTAGTAGAAGCTGGGGCTCCGTCCAAGAAAGTAGTAGACCCCAACCCTTCAGTGGTGGGGCCCTCCACGGTAGAAATCCTGCCACGTGGATCAAAGGCGGTAATATTCCTTTCAGGGGGTTTCAAGGCGGCCAAAGTGGTGCTGCTACCGTTGAGGGATGGAGGATCACTGGAGACTCCAAACACAGTAGTTCGAGGCTTCGTGAATACCGCGTTGGGGCGTGCATGGTAAATGTCATCGTCCTCTAAATCTTCTCTACCAAACACCTCATTCATCGCATTCTTTTTCGTAGGAGCGCCACCAATGCTATTATTGGGACCGTCTGCAGGGAACGCCAATACTGGCGGAGCCTTTGCAGTTTTGTTTCTATGAGGAGTGCACGCATCAAAGGGTCCATCGTGGTGGAAAGACCCACCAAAAAGTCCTGTAACGTCCATTTTGTCAATTGTATCGACGTTCTTGGGTGGTGGCGCGAGACTGTTGCGCTTCTTGTCCTTGGAAGAAGTGTGACTACGATGGTGGTGACGATGAGTTCTTTCACGAGGCTCTCGTTCACTGGGATGGTCACGATAGCGAGAATGCTCTCGCTCACGCTGGCGCTCGCGGCGTTGTTCACGCTCTCTGTCAGTCTCAGGTACCCGCTCCCTGTCAGTCTCTCTGCGACGAGACTCTGGCAGTGGTGGAGGTACCCTGTGATGGTGGTAACGACGACGCCGTTCCGAGTCTTTGGCGGGATCCCTTGCCGAGTCCCTCACGGTTCTGGGGCTAAAACCTTCCTTCTCCCTCGGAAAGGGAGCTTTGGACTTTTCGGAACCAGCCACTTCATCATACGATGGCGGCAAATCTGAAACTACGTCCTGGTAACTGGTTTCATCATCATCATCGTCATCAGACGACTCTGTCTCCCTGTACCGATCTCTTAATCTCTCCTTTTCTTCTTTGGAAGATGAGTACGCGGGCGGGCGACGTTCCTTTTGAGAACTTGTGGATATGTGTACCCTCCCGGCTGGACGCTCGCCGTCATCGAGAAAAGGGTTTGTCGATGGCGAAGCACTTTTCCTGCTCAACATCTATGTTAGTAAAAATCGAAATGTTGAAACCGACTGGTTATGCGAACAACGTTCATGCTAAAAAGTTCTTCATCCACGCGCAAGATTGATCCATTAGCCACATTATATGCCACGCGTTTAAAAACAAATAGCAATACAATGTTTTGATAGTTATCATCAAGTTATAATAGGAAATCTTGGCTGGGCCGCTGCAGATTCATCTCCAAATGGAGTCCAAAACTTAACCCCTGCTCCCCTCGCATCCTCGTGCAGTGGTGCGCATTCAGCCAGATGCAGGGCGATGTTCTTTTTTTGTATTCCCTTCAGTAGTGCCTCTTGTAACGACGCCAAACTTAGCCCACCCCTTCTTCCTCATCCTGCCGTGACGTCTGGAACTTCTGCAAGAAAGCCGCATAAACCAATTTTCGCGTCTGCAAATTCACGCGCTTTGTATCACGTGAATATCACGTGTTAATAATCAATCTCAAACATACCTAAAGCTTCCATCTATCGGGGAGTTCACTCTCGAGGACCCTGCACTGCGGTAGGGTCCATGCACGTACTGTGTGCTTCCCTCTTCGCTGAGGGAAGGAGAACCACCCCTCACAAATTCCTCGAGCGGGTCTACATCAGCACCTGCGCCGTTGGCCATGCGAAACGGGTTGTTTGTCGAGAAGCGCTTGTTGGGGGTCCCCCTCTGGCTGCCAGTCCTGCTTATCATTGACGCGTCACCCAAACTTTGCAAGTGATTAAATTAGAGCAAAAATGAAAAAGAGGAAGTTTGCTAGACGTATTCGCGACTCTCCTGGCACCTTCCAACTCTTAAGCCTTCCGTACGCTCCTGTGCTGGTGCTCAAACAACACTATTTACCGGTCTTTTGAACTGCTTATTGTTGCAAGTTAGGTGGGTCTTGGTGCTTCAAGGAGAATAGAAAGGAAAAAACAATATTGCCGCCGTTTCGTCAAGCGTGATGGCGGAGATTCTCTTCCTGACAAGCGGACAGAAAAAGTTTGTATGAGAAATCTGGATGTAGCTACTTACGAGAAAACAAACCACCTGCAGCACAATAAATTATCATAACGACACAGCTGTGGTATTATATACATGGTATTATATATCATATATACTAGAACTGGACAAATTTTTGGAGGAGATTAGGGTCTTGGTCCACGGGGTGTGTAGTTTGCACTTTGATGTAATCATCAGCCTTGAGCTTTTCTTGAATGCGGCGGTGCATGGCGACCAAATAGTTGTCCAGAGACTCTATGCGGTTGACCGAGCGGTCCTCGCAGAAGAGCTGGTTCATGACCTGGGCATAGTACTGGTCGATGTTGGGCCTTAGTAGCACCACGGGCAAGTACGATCTGTTGGTGAGCTGGCCCCAATTTTTTATCACGTCTAGGGCTTTTTGGTTCACTTCGGTGCCAGCTTCGGGTAGAGAGCCGCTGAAAAGAGAGATTTGGGATATGGGGGCCTCTTCGTCGACTTGAAGTAGATCCTGCAGCAACATACGGTTCGTGTTCTCGTTGAGCCACAGGTACACGGTTTCACCTTGGAATATTAAGTAGCAACCGCCGTTGGTTAGGTGCTGGTGGCCGCTACGGACAGCCAGAGCATTGAGCGAGGCAGGGCGTAACTGCAACATCTTCTCGTTGGCGTCAAAGAAAGAGAGATCTTCTTCGCTCAGCAGCACGTGTAGTGGCACGATCTGTGGGTACAGTTTATAGTGTAGTTGTGCGCTGCTCATGGTTTTGTACTTGAACAGGTCATAGATGCGGGCGCTTCCCCTAGTGCTTTGGTTGTTTGGCATCATCAGTTCACTCTTTTCGAAAGCCAACACGTAAGAGGGTAAAGTCTTAAGCGCTTCGGGCAGCACCAGTTGCGAGGTAAGACTACCCCCAACGAGAGCCTTATACTGAGTCAAAATCTCGACCATTTTGCTGTCGATGGTCTGACGAATCTTGGGGAAATCGCATTCACCCAACGATTGGATCACGTCTTTAATTATTATACGGAGAGCCACGTTTTGGTTCAGGAATTTGAACACTTCCCTGATGTTGTCGGAGATCGCTCCACTGGTGTTTAAGCAACGAACTTTACGGTTACCGTCAATATCCGTGTAGAGTAGAGCCGCTTGGAATGCAATGCTTTTACCCGCGGTGAGTTTTTGGTCGTATTTCAAAAGAACGTCAATGCTAGTGTCCTTCGTCAAGGCGGGAATCATTGGATCGCGGTCACTGAATTCACTGGACTCGCAGTAATACTGGTCCACATTCAACCCAGTGGAACAGCGAACTTTTAACAATCCCTGGTAACCAGTTATGTTGGAAATGTTTCGTAACATGTCGTTAATCAAAGGAAATGCGTCTCGTTCGTGGTTAAAATTGGGGTACCACTTCAAACTTCCTGAGGTTGCCTCGACAGGGTAGGCTACGGTCGCCATGTCAACAAAGGCGGAGCTTGTGATGTAGAGGTCGACCGAGATGTAGGATCTCAGGAGCTGGTTGCCAAGCTTCTTGTACAGATCGTTGTCGCACTGCAAATTTTTGCGCGTGGCATCGTCTTTTCTCAAGACCAAATTGCCCTTCCCAGTGGTTGGCAAGGAGTTTAAGGAGCAAATGATCTTACCACCTTGGCCACCAGTAACCGTGTCGATGGCCAATTTAGCCGCCTCTAGAGCAGAACCGTAACATATAGGTGCGACGTGGCCGAATTTATCATAACTGATGTACTCCAACATTTTGTCCAATGTCACGTCGATCAACTTCATGGCTTCCTGTGGCTTAACGAATAGCCCGTTGCAAAAGGGTAAAAACACATCGTCAACATCGGTGATCACATATTCTTGTGCAGTTTCTGAATCGGGTCTCAAATTGAAAAACCTGATCTTATTGTCATATGCCATGATGGCCACTTTACAGTTTGGTTGGAATTCCGCAATGTACTCAATACTAGATCTCACACCTTCGACAACAGCCAAGGAGCTGCTGTTTTCGTTGGCGAACAAGGACAAATCCACCAAAAACACGTAGTGGAGTGGTATTGCCGGTTGATTCCGGACCGCATTATACATCTGGGGCACCAAAAATTCTACACTACCCTTTTGTATCTCAGTTTTATAGGAAACATCAGGAGCCTGAGGATCAAACCCTGGTGAAATGAAATCATTAGAGGGCACACGCATTTTCACACCACAAATGTTGCAAACGGTAGTTGAATCATAGCCGAATTGGAATCCGGGGTTGATATAGGCACGACAGCGCTTGCAACGCAAGGGTCCTGGATCTGCCTTTTGATCAATCAACGGTATGTGTTCATCGGGAGTAATATCAGCAAAGGGCTGAAGTGTGAGGCCCAAGGGCAGCTTCGTAGCAGATCTCAAATGCTCGTCCACCGGAATGTTGTACATCGACAAACTCAACAACCGAGGATCACAACACCCTTGATCTATTGAGTAGAATGCGGTGGTGGGTAAAGGCGGAACGGAATCCCTAGCAGTCTCGAAAGTTTTATTCAAATGCAACAATTGATCCTCCCATCTCTGTGCAGAGACAAAATGGGAGCTACTCTGTATCGGACTATTTCCCTGGTGAGACCACGTAGTGGCGGGAGATCCCATAGCAGTGGCTGAACGTTCTTGGGATTGGGCCATCATCGCTGGGCTTCCTGGTGGAAAAACTGGAAGCGACATGTTCGCAGCCGGGGAACCATGCAGCTCCATGGGAGAAAAAGGAATCTGAGGAGCACTAGGAGTAAACTGAAAACTATCTTGGCTTACACTGGCATTCAAAAATGGTGTTGTGTTTGGCGTACCCGCTCCAGATCCCAAGGCATGGTAGGCTCTGTTGGGTCTTCTTCCCTTCCTGCCTGTGTGCCGCGAGCTGGTTTGGTCCAAGGAAAGTGAAGATATATCCTTAGCCAAATATTCTGGTTCCATGAATTCTAATTGACCCTTGGAATGGGCTTCAATGCTATCTCAAGTTGGCTTTGCTTGAATCCAAGTTATACGTGTCCAACTTTTGTTTTCAAATTTCATGGATCCGTGACATCTCAAAGAAGGGAAAATTTTCGTAAAAATCAACAATGTGCTGTTTGTTTATTGAACGAAAAAAAAAATAAAACAAAGGTTTTACACTATTTAAAAAAAAAAGGCTAAAATCCAAGTAAAATGCAGCAGCCGAAAAATTGTCAACAGTGGTGCCCTCAGCTATTATATTTCTCAAATGCGTTTATTTCTTTTATCTTTTATCTTTTACAACAAACTCAACATTAGAAAGACCACCATGAGGGAAAAAACATGGGGGACCCAGTAGTCCATCGCGAACTCCTTCGGGCTGAGTTGTCGACCGGCATTATGCTTAGTGTCTCCAGTTGAGGAGCTAGATGCAGTAACCGTTATGGAAAGGCCTTCAAATTCGGAAGAGACTGAACTACTTGACGAACTTGTGGAGGATCTATAGGTGTTGTAAAAGGATCTGCCCGTGGAGATGAGACCATTCGAAAATACTGTAGCGGTAAATTGGTCAGGGATTGCAGCTTGACTTGAAGGTGTCCCTGAAGGTGATAAGGTCAGTGGCATTGTCTCATTTGTCAAAGAAGCGTAAGGAATGTCACCCGACGTGATGGCTCTTGCCTCTCGAGTAGAGCTCAACGAAGGGCTCAAATAAGTGCTCGTAATTATCATGCTACTCATGCCCGATGGAACGGTTATCGTTGTTGTCTGTAAACGTCTAGCCTCGGCAATGGCAATGGTACCGCCGTCATGGTCTACGGCTAGGTATACATTCCGCAGGAAGGGTCCACCAAGAATGTTGTAGCCTATATCATCGCTGGACAGTATGGTCACGATACATGCCTCATCGCCGCCGGAAAAATGCAACGTAGTGTTTATCTTGGAGTTGTAAGTGGACATGAGAAAGTCTTGTAATGGAACGCTGATGAGTAAATTGCCAAAGGTAAAATCGATGCCAACACCCATGTCTGCAATACTGCAGGAGACCAAAAACCTGTCAAGCTCCTTGACATATATGGCACCTATTTGCACTGCGATCTGGATAATGGCATCCGCGGGTAAATAGCTGAAGACATATCGAGAATCCAGGAGCACAGGTGCCAAAAAATTTTCTGTAGTGACGTTGATGCTGCTTCCAGTATCCGACGAGACAAAGATGGTCCCCATGGGTAAAACTGGATATCCTGCAGACACCTCGTCGGTCTTGGTATCTAAAAAGGACAGTTTTTGGAATTTTTTCAAAGATCCATGGTAATAGCGAGGGTCCACCGCACCTAGGATAAGCTTACCGCAGTGATCCTCGTCAGGGACATTTGGACGTCCCATTTCGTAGTACGGGCGGCTGTCAGCCCCTAGCCACAGCGAATAGGACGACGATTTGATAATTCCTGCATCCCGTAAAGACTCCAAGTAGAAGAAGCTGTCGTTGAAATTTTCGCTATCAATTTCCGCTCCTTTATCATTGATTCGACCACCAAGACCGAGACAACCGCTGGATGATGAAGATTCGTTGGTATCGAAGAACGAAACATTAGATAGCGTCAGTGCATTGGAAGTGTACATAGCCCACGAACCGTCATCGTAAGATTTATTCACAGGAGTAACTGTTTGATTTTGCATCGATAACGACTCAAACGACATCGTATCCATCATCTCAGTTCCATTGATTGCTCCAGAATCGACAAAGTCTAGAGGGTACACATAAATACCGTTTTCCTGCTCTGAAGTGCTTGAACTATTTGCCGCGTAGACATTACTGAAATTGAAAAAATTCTCCTGCTTCACACTAGCGCCTTCGGAGATAACCCAAGCATATGGTTCCACGATGTCGATTTGTAAGTGTTGCAACTGGCCGGGTGTGCCAAACGTCACGTTTGTATAGTACAATGAACTATTGTCTTTACCCACAGTAATTGTGGGGAAAGCAAGCGAAGTGCTACTGCTATTGGTGCTGTTGCTGACGCTACTGCTGCTGTTAGCAGACTGCGCAGCTATACACGGCAGCCACAGCATCACCACCAAGCAAATCCGTACCAGCAATCGCATTTGCAACAGTTCCCTTTAGCCTCTGCAACCAAAACCAAGGTGTGTTTATCAGCCTCGAGCAAATACCTCGCAAATAAGCAACGCGACTTTTGATTTCCTTAGGTTGGCCAAAATCCTTACTATCCCTTGTAGACTAGGTGACGGACTTCTGATTTTTTGAAGTATAACGCCTGCACATCCCTTTGACCTTAGGCTTTCATTTTTTTCCCCCACAGCCGAGATGGAAAACACGATTGCCGTGGCGCGACGTGCTGAGACTGGCGGAATACAGTAGATTGGAGTACAGTTGAATTAGGCAGAACAATTATTTCAGACTGAGAAAATATTGCTTGATTTTAAAGAAGGAGTTTGAGATATAAACGTCCCTTTTAGTGAGGAATCACAACCTTAGATATTGTTGAAGTTCTGTATTTGCGTGCTTCACTAGCTCAGTAGGCAGAGCGTCAGTCTCATAATCTGAAGGTCGAGAGTTCGAACCTCCCGTGGAGCATATTTTTGCATATTTCTAATATTCCTCGGCTCCCATAGCGCAATGTTGCCACCAAGTTCATTTGTCAGGTACAGTCCACTGTAAATTTAAGTTCGAAGGATGAAAGGTAACTTTGAATGATTTGTTTAGTAAACGATATAAGGTGCGCTTTTTTTTATGCATTTTCAATGGCTTTGATGTGATAAGAGCCATAAAGAGACCTTTTTCTGTTCTTTGACCGAGCGAATGAAAAATTGTGTTAATGTATACGCATATCTTATTGCGCCAGCTTATAGTTGTATATACAAGCTTTGTCTGTAGATGAAATTCGTATCCAAAGGGAGTGAGAGGGAGGAATGGTGTATAAAATATGAACTACGCATACTCACTAGTGCACCCGCAGTAGATGGTTACAACAACGAAAGGTAGTTGCAAAACAGCCAGTCCTTTTTACGTAGCACTGAAAAATATTCAAAACAATAGCTAAAATTTTTAAACTCACATAATAAGAAAAAATTACCGTTTAGTTCTTAATAGCACGACTCCCAATTTATTTTTATTTCATACTAACACTAATGCATAGAATTGAAAAAATAATCAAGAATAATCGACAAATATATTTTTTTATATGCGAGCGTAAACCGTTGTTGTTTGTAACAGGAATAATATGCTAAGACGGAGCGGATCCTATTCCATATATGCCTCCTTGTATCTCGAAACAATTCAAGCTATTTTTTTACTATGAAGTCGCAACTTATCAACAATGCTTTAAGTGACGTTAGAATAAATATAAGACCAAACTCGAACAGAGAAGGAGATTGGAATTACTAGTAATGCTATTTGTCATTAATGTTCCAACCACTGACGCCACCTTCCCGATTCAGTAACGAAGCACGTGACAAGGCCCTCCTCCGAGACTAACATGAAATTTCAAGAGATTGAAAATCGATGTCTTCTCAACTCTATTTTATCCATTTACTAGAAGAGCATAGGTCGTTCAGTTCTGATTCAAGACAGTTCCAAGCCAATATTTGTAAAATTGGGTTAATTCAACTTCGGTGAGTGATTCTCCCCTCTAGTGGCCTGAAACGATGTCGTTTGGAGTGCAGATTGATCATTTCGTCGCCAAGTTCAGCGAAGAAGGCGCCTCCCTACAAGCAAAGCACTCTGCCCTGAGTGAATTATGTGACATCATTGAATTTTTGAATAATCCAGAAGAATATCAGAACCTGTTGGTAGCAGTAGTTCCGCTGCTTTTGAAACATTTGGAGGGAATAAATGTATCTTTTGATGTGAATTCCCCAGAAAACAAACTCAGAAACTCAATCCTTAAAGTATTTAATAGGCTGCCCATCAACCAAGGTTTTGAGCCCCATGTGGGTCAAGTGCTGCAAGTTGTGATGGGATCCCTGCCGAGAGAGAATGAGGAGAATGGCGTTCTCTGTATGAAGATTTTGACTACACTTTTCAAATCCTTCAAAGCCTCTCTGCAAGAAAAGGTGGGAGAGTTTATTCAAATTATCATTAGTATTTACAAGAATACACCAGAATCTGTGAGTAAGACTTTCCAAAGTACGACCGATGGTGAAGTGTCCTCTGACGACGAGATCAGAGACGAACAAATGTTAACCGACGATGTTGATACAAATGAAGGCAGCGGCAGTCAGAACGGCATTGCCTCGGCTGGATCCAAGGATGCTAAGGCGGCCATGTACTCCTTCAAAGTTCTTTCGGAGTGTCCCATAACGATGGTTACCTTGTATTCCTCTTATAAACAATTGACAACCACATCGCTGCCGGAATTTATGCCTCTGGTGATGGAATTGTTGAACATGCAGGTGGAGCAACAGAGGGCAGCTAGGGAAGAAGCGCAAGCTCGCGGAGAACGTTACACGGCCGTTTCCCCTGACATTAAGAACAGAGAGGCCTACTGTGAGTTTATCTTAGCTCAAATAAAGGCCACTTCATTTTTGGCATATGTTTTCATAAGAGGTTACACCCCGGAGTTCTTGCAGAATTACGTTGGATTCATTCCAGACTTAATCATGAGGTTACTGCAAGATTGTCCACCCGAACTGTCGTCTGCTAGGAAAGAGTTACTCCACGCTACTCGACACATCCTATCTACAAATTACAAAAGACTTTTCTTACCCAAACTTGATTATTTGTTCGACGAAAAAGTGCTGATTGGTACCGGGTTCACTACTCACGAGACTTTAAGGCCATTAGCATACAGCACCGTTGCAGACTTCATCCATAACGTTAGAGCGGAACTGCAGCTTGACGATATAGAGAAAACAGTTCAAATGTACACCCGCTATCTGCTGGATCAGTCTTTGGCTCTAACTGTGCAGATAATGAGTGCTAAGTTACTATTGAACCTAGTGGAACGTATTCTGAAGTTAGGGAAGGAAAATCCCCAGGAAGCGCCAAGAGCTAAAAAATTACTTATGATTATTATTGATGCCTACGTGAACAGATTCAAAGTATTGAACAGACAGTACGACACCATCATGAAATACCATAAAAAACACGAAAAAGTGAAGAATGCTAAGGCGAAACAACTACAGGAAGCGGTTCAGATAGACAATAAAGACAGCGACGAGCTCATGCACCAGATTTTGCATCCAAGCAGCCTTTCTACAAACCAATCTGATTCTAAGGGAGATAGCAACGGCAGCGACGGTGCGGAGCCGGAAGATATTAACCTCATAGATGAGGATGTTGGAGAGGAAAGCTGTGGCATGTACGATATTAAAAACCATGCTCTCATTTTATTGAGTCCAGTCTCAGCTAACGACCCAATAAAGGATGCTTTCTATCTTTACCGCACTCTAATGTCATTCCTCAAGACGATCATCCATGATTTAAAGGTTTTCAATCCACCCCCTGCGGAATACACCATTGCAAATCCTAAATTGTGGATATCCGTTTCGAGGGTGTTCTCTTACGAAGAAGTTATCGTATTCAAAGATTTATTCCATGAATATATCGTTGGTCTGCGATTTTTCTCCAGTAATCCTGGTAAGTCAAATCCGCCTACTAAAAAGCATTTCGATATAACAATGCCTAGCTTACCTGTTTCTGCTACAAAAGATGGGAGAGAACTGATGGATTACCTTGCATTCATGTTCATGCAAATGGATAGCTCCACTTTCAACGAAATTATTGAGGGTGAGATAGAATTCATGTACGAAAGCATGCTCGAGGATTCAGCCCTTCTTCATGTGGCTCAGTCCTTCTTAACAAGTGAAATTACGTCTCCAAATTTTGCTGGAATTCTTTTAAGATTTTTAAAGTCAAAATTAAAGGATTTGGGGAATGTTGATTTCAATAAGTCAAACATTCTAATTCGTTTGTTCAAGCTCTCGTTCATGTCGGTCAATCTTTTCCCTACGATCAACGAAATTGTATTATTACCGCATTTAAATGATTTGATCCTAGATTCCCTCAAGTATTCCACCACCGCAGAAGAGCCCCTGGTTTATTTTTATTTGATAAGAACACTTTTCAGAAGCATTGGCGGCGGCAGATTCGAAAACTTATACAGGTCTATTAAACCGATTTTGCAAGTACTGCTGCAATCTCTGAATGGCATGATTCTCACAGCTTGCCTACCTCATGAGCGTGAACTTTATGTGGAGCTGTGCATTACAGTCCCCGTTCGATTAAGTGTTTTGGCCCCATTCTTACCATATTTGATGAAGCCAATGGTATATGCCCTTGAAGGCTACCCAGATTTAGTTTCTCAAGGTCTCAGGACTTTGGAATTGTGCATCGACAATCTCACGGCCGAATATTTTGACCCCATATTAGAGCCTGTTGTAGAGGACGTTACAAAGGCTCTGTTTAAACTACTCAAACCACAACCTTTTAACCACACAATAAGTCATACAGCACTTCGTATATTGGGTAAATTGGGTGGTCGTAATCGCCGATTTTTGAATCAGGCTTCCGATTTGAAAGTACAGAGTGAACTAGACATAGAAATCAATGCCTTCTTTAAAATGAATGGCTTGGTGGAAGAAGTCCCTTTGTCTGTTACCCCAGGTATTGGATCTGCGTTGAGTATTTTGGAAGATTACAGGGTGGATGCTGGCTACAAGCAGAGTGCGTTTAAGTATCTGTCTTCGGTGCTATTCCTTTTCGTTAAATCATCGACCCATTTTGAAGAGAACTACTATAACGTTTTAGAGGCCGCCGTTCGTGCACTCACACTGGACAAAGTTGAAGTGAAGCCTGATTTCAAAGCAGAACCTGTCAAAAATAACAGGACATTTCATAATCAAGAACAGCTTTTCATCAAATTGCTTCAAGCAATGTTTTTCGCTTATTCCGTCCCTGAGTTGAAGGAAGAGTCTTCTAGGCTGATAGATCGACTGGTAGATCATTTCAGTTTACTTCAAGTCAACAACACTTTGTTAGACAGAAGAAACTATAGTAGTGCTTTCAATATTGATTTGAAACAACCAGAGATTATGATCGACAGTAGAGTTTTGGTGGAAGCCATATGCTACTCTTTGTCTAGCTACATCGCGGAGGTCAGGGATGTTGCAGTCTCTGCTATCAAACGGATTTATGCGAGGAGCAAATTAATTTACGGGGAAGAACTAGTTTTTACACATTCCCTTGTCTTTGACCTGTTCAAGAGGTTCATACACAACTGCTATGAAGAGGCCTTCTACAACAAAAGAGCTGGTGTGTTGGGTATACAAACTTTGATTGAAGACATTGGAATGTCAGCAAGCTTTTTGAACAGATCACAATTTGAATTAATAGATGGATTCTTGTTCGTCTTGAAGGACACCCCATATGAGGCTCCTGCTATTATCACTGAAAATGCCGAAGAATTACTTATCAAGGTCTTGCGTGCAACCTGTACCGACGTCAAGGAACTTAATTCCAAGATTCCTCAAAATACTTTGACAGACATCGTTTGCGAATTGAGTAACCCAAGAGCAAAGGTTAGACAGGCATGTCAAAGATGCTTGGCCGTCATATCCGAAACCACGAATATTCCTGTTGTACAATTGATGGAGCACTCCAAAAGCTTCTTGTTGTCTCCTATTTTTGCAAAGCCACTGAGAGCGTTACCATTTGCAATGCAAATCGGTAATGTGGATGCAGTGACCTATTGTCTTGGGCTGCCCAATACCTTCTTAAAATTTAACGAGGAGTTGTACCGTTTGTTGCAAGAGGCAATAGTATTGGCAGACGCGGAGGATGAATCCTTATCGACGTTACAACGGGCTTCGGAGTACAGAACATCGGAACAACTTGTGCAGTTAAGAGTCGCCTGCATCAAGTTATTAGCATTTGCACTGAAAAACGAAGAGTTTGCGACTGCACAACAAGGAAACATCAGATTCCGAATATTGGCTGTATTCTTTAAGACGATGCTTAAAACCTCTCCAGAGATCATCGACACGACATATCATGCCCTCGAAGACGTTCTAGCAGAAAACTCGAGATTACCTAAGGAACTCTTACAGAATGGTCTAAAGCCAATGCTAATGAACCTTTCTGACCATCAAAAATTAACTGTTCCCGGGTTGGAGGCTTTGTCTAAGCTTTTGAAACTGCTCATTGCTTACTTCAAAGTTGAAATTGGAAGAAAACTACTGGACCACTTGAATGCTTGGTGCCGAGTGGAAGTTTTAGACACTATGTTTGGACAAGATATTCATGAGCAAACTCCTACCAAAATTATTGTCGGGATCATCAACATTTTTCATTTATTGCCCCCTCAAGCAGACATGTTTTTGAACGATTTACTTCTGAAAGTCATGCTGTTAGAGAGGAAGCTGAGGATTCAATTAGATTCTCCATTCCGTGCTCCTTTGGCAAAATATTTGAATAGATTCCATGTTTCCTTTATGGAGTATTTCAAGAAAAATATGGCTCTAAGACAATTGATACTTTTCATGTGCGGTATCATTCAAAAACCAGAAGCAAAGGATCTTGCAGATGATTTTGAAAGGGAGATGGATAGCTTTTATGAATACTACCTATCCAATATTCCGACCAATCAAGTAAGAGTGGTAAGTTTTTTCACAAATATGGTGGACCTCTTTGGTACGATGGTTGATATAAGGGGAGAAGAATGGCTGAAAGGCAAGAGAGTCATGGTTTTCAAGTTAAAGGATATGCTAGATTTGGCTTTGAGAACAATCAAAAGAAATACTTTTTACATCGACAATCTGCAACTAAATCAAGCCATAGAAAGATATCAAAGAATTTATCTTGATTTTATCTCTTTTTATCCAGAAGAAAAAGATTTGTTGTTAGACTTTATCGAGTTTGCTGTCTCACATGGCATTGAAATTTCCCACTCCTTCAAAATTTTCATTTTTGAAAACGTAGTCAGTACACAGGATAGGCAAAAACAGGCCGCGTACTTGACATGTTCTTTGAATTTTGCTCTGAGCGACAGATTTTTGGATGCAGGAGTATTTGTATTGCATAATATCGTCAATGCAACATTGATTTACGAGGGTTATCGAAATAAATCATTACAAAACCTTTCAGTGGATAATCAAAGGCCTGAATGGCTTAGCCTTGTACACAACAAAATTTGGAGAAGTTCTAACGAAGTCCTATTGAGCAATGTCGCTGGTCAATATGAAATGTATCGTTTTGAACTTTTGCAGCTATCTGCCGCTTTCATAAAATGGGCACCAGATATGATCTCGGATATCAAAAAAGATGTCATCAAATTCAATTGGCATTTCTTGAAATTGGGAGATACGTTGATCAAACAAGCTGCTTACCTCGTCACGTCTTACTTCATTTCTCAATATGACTTTCCGATCAAAGTTGTAACGCAAGTTTTTGTTGCGATTTTGAGATGTTCAAATGCTGAGGCTCGGTTCTTGGTCAAACAATCTTTGGATATACTTGCTCCAGTAATGCATGAGCGCATGAATTCTGCGGGAACGCCTAATGCCTGGATAATATGGGTCAAAAGGGTGTTATTTGAAAATGAGTCCGGCCAAAACAACACATTATATGAATTCTTGATCAACCATCCCGACCTGTTTTTTGAATCGAGGGATTTGTTCATCTCCAACATCATACACCATATGAGCAGAGTGACTTTCATTTCCAACAGTAGTCCTGACAATCATAGCTTGGCCATTGACCTTGCATCTTTAATTCTTTATTGGGAAGAAAAAGCTTTAGAAATCGAACACAATGAAAGTAAAGACCAAGGTGGAGATGTTATTATGGATTCTGGCTTGGAAGACGAGAACTTTGATAAGAATGATGCTGCTTCTACAGAAAGCAAAGAATCTGCTTCAACTGTGTCGATGAACTTGCGAGAAACCTGCATCGCATTTTTGATTAGGTATGTTTGCTCGAGCAACCACCGGGCATCTGAGACAGAACTCGGACTGCGAGCAATGAAAATATTGTCTAGCCTCCTATCAGAGAAGCATTGGTCTAATGTCAACGTGAAACTGTTTTATTTTGAGAAATTCCTAATGTATCAAGACTTAGGGTCAGATAACATTCTTTACTACAGCATGAATGCTTTGGACGTCCTTTATGTTTTCTTTAAAAACAAGTCTGCAGACTGGATCATGGAGAATCTAGCAACTATACAAAACCTTTTGGACAAGTGTCTAAGAGTTGACCATCATGACATCCAAGAGGTTCTGCAAAAAGTGTTAGTCGTTATTTTGAAGGCAATCAAGGAGAAAGAAGTTATTAGCGAAACTGAAGAAGAAACAGTCGGAAAGACTTTTGTAAACACTCTTGTGACAATCATCGGACAAGACTTGCAGGGAACTTCCTCTGTTGCAGCAGGGGTTATGCTTGTTTGGACGTTATTTATGGTTTTCCCACAGAGTGTAGACTCATTATTAGCTCCCATCATGAAAACTTTCAGTAAACTCTGCAAAGATCATTTGAGTACTTCTCAACCAAGAGACGCAACTGGAGTAGAAGAAGCAAGAATAACTACCAGGTTGCTTGAAAAGATACTCTGTTTGCTATCCATGAAGGTCTCGTCATTGGGAGATTCGCGGCGTCCATTTCTCTCTACTGTTGCCCTTTTGATAGATCGATCCATGGATCAAAACTTTTTGCGGAAAATAGTCAGTATAGCGAGAAGTTGGGTCTTTGACAACGAAGTTTTTCCAACCGTGAAAGAGAAAGCCGCTATTTTAACCAAAATGTTGGCTTTTGAAGTCAGAGGAGAGCCGTCACTGTCAAAGTTGTTTTATGAAATCATTTTGGATTTATTCGATCAGAAGCATTTTAGCAACACTGAAATAACTGTGAGGATGGAACAACCATTTCTAGTTGGCACCCGTGTGAGAGATGTGGATATTAGACGAAGGTTCATGACAATATTGGATAATAGTTTGGAAAGAGATATAAAGGAGAGACTATATTATGTTATTCGTGATCAAAACTGGGAATTTATTTCCGATTATCCCTGGCTTAACCAGGCGCTCCAACTCCTTTATGGTGCGGCAGAAAAAGATCGCTCCCTTACTTTGGTAGATGCGTATGATTTGTCTTCTCCAAGTATATTGGCCGAATTTTTGCCTGAAAACATTGTAATTTCTTCCGAACCTCAAAGTAATGATCTTTCATCGTTTGTTAACGAGCACATTTCATTATTGAAAGATTTTTGCAATATAACGGCGGCAGATATTTTTGAACCGCTCATTGAAATATTTTATCAAGATTCGACAGCAATTCATAGAGCATGGGTCAGCGTATTTCCTCAAGCCTACATGTGCATTCCTAGAAATGAAAAATATGGATTTGTCCGATCTCTCATCACACTTCTTTCCAAGCATTACCATTCTAGACAAATGAATACCAAAACAAATGTCATTAGTATGCTATTGGACTCCATTAGCCGAGTGGACTCTTTAGAGCTTCCTCCCCATTTGGTGAAGTACTTGGCTATTTCGTATAACTCTTGGTACCAAAGTATCAAAATTTTGGAGTCGATTCAAAACAATACCTCAATTGATAATTCTAAGATCGTTGACGCCAACGAAGACGCATTGTTGGAGTTATACGTCAATTTGAAGGAGGAGGATATGTTTCATGGCTTATGGAGAAGGAAAGCAAAGTATACGGAAACAAATGTTGCTCTATCATACGAACAAATGGGGCTGTGGGATAAAGCTCAGCAGTTATATGAAGTGGCTCAAGTGAAGGCCAGGAGTGGTGCGCTTCCATACTCGGAATCTGAATACGCATTATGGGAAGATAATTGGATCTTGTGTGCCGAGAAATTGCAACATTGGGATATTCTAACGGAGCTTGCTAAACACGAGGGATTCACTGACTTATTGCTGGAATGTGGTTGGAGAGTAGCCGACTGGAATAGTGACAGGGAGGCTTTAGAACAATCTGTCAAGAGTGTAATGGATGTTCCCACGCCACGGAGGCAGGTATTTGAAACATTTTTAGCATTGCAAAATTTTGCGGACACTAGGAAAGGAGACCAGGAGGTGAGGAGATTATGCGATGAAGGTATCCAATTAAGCTTACACAAGTGGGCTTCACTGCCCGAAAGATATTCTCCTGCTCATAAATGGTTGCTGCACACTTTCCAACAATATATCGAGTTTTTGGAAGCCACGCAAGTTTACGCCAATCTACATACGACAACGGCTCAAAATTTGGATGCCAAGGCTCAAGAAGTAAAACGTGTCTTACAAGCTTGGAGAGACCGTCTTCCAAACATATGGGATGACGTGAACATGTGGAATGATCTGGTTACTTGGAGACAACACGCGTTCCAAGTAATTAACAATGCATATCTACCTTTAATTCCATCGTTACAACACTCTAATAACAACAGCAACATCAATACGCATGCATACAGAGGATATCATGAAATTGCTTGGGTCATCAACAGATTCGCACATGTGGCACGCAAACACAACATGCCAGACGTTTGTATCAGCCAATTGGCTCGAATATACACTCTGCCCAATATTGAAATCCAGGAAGCTTTTCTCAAATTACGTGAGCAAGCCAAATGTCATTACCAGAATATGAATGAACTCACAACGGGATTGGACGTCATTAGTAACACTAACTTGGTGTACTTTGGAACTGTTCAAAAAGCAGAATTTTTTACTCTCAAGGGTATGTTTTTATCCAAACTGAGAGCACACGAGGAAGCCAATCAAGCATTTGCCACTGCTGTCCAGATTGACTTGAATTTGGCGAAGGCATGGGCTCAATGGGGTTTCTTTAATGATCGCCGGCTGTCTGAAGAACCGAATAATATGAGTTTCGCTAGTAATGCTATCAGCTGCTATTTGCAGGCTGCCGGCTTGTACAAATGCGCTAAAACTAGGAAACTCTTGTGCAGAATACTCTGGTTGATCAGTATGGATGACGCATCTGGTTCATTGGCCAATGCTTTTGAATCCTTCCGCGGTGAAGTCCCAGTGTGGTATTGGATAACGTTCATTCCCCAGTTGTTGACTTCTCTCTCGCACAAAGAAGCCAACATGGTCCGTCAGATTTTGATACGGATTGCAAAGAGCTATCCCCAGGCACTACACTTCCAACTGCGAACGACGAAGGAGGATTTTGCAGTTATCCAAAGGCAAACAATGGCTGTCATGGGAGATAGAGTCGAAAACCATAACAATTCCAACAACGGCCCTCGGCAACCATGGGAGCATTTACAGGAATTGAATAACATTTTGAAGACAGCCTACCCATTACTTGCTTTGTCGTTAGAGTCTCTTGTTGCGCAGATCAACGAGAGATTCAAGACCACAACTGATGAAGATTTATTCAGGTTGATCAATGTGCTACTGATCGACGGCACTTTCAACTATAATCGTCTTCCATTCCCCAGAGGAAACCCTAAGCTTCCTGCCAACACAGAAAGCAACCTGATAAGGTTCTCAGAGACGTTACTAGCACCCCACATTAGGCCTAAATTCAATGCCGATTTCATCGACAGCAAGCCGGCATTTGAAACTTACATTAAACGATTACGCTATTGGAGAAGACGTTTGGAAAACAAGCTCGATAGAGCTCCTAAAGTTGAAAATTTGGAAAAATTGTGCCCTCACTTGAGCAACTTCCACCACCAAAAGTTTGAGGACATTGAAATCCCTGGACAATATTTGTTGAACAAAGATAATAATCTTCATTTCGTTAAGATTGCCCGCTTTTTACCCACTGTTGATTTCGTCCGCGGAACTCACTCATCTTACAGGAGGTTGGTTATTCGTGGTCATGACGGTAGTCTTCATTACTTTGGAGTTCAATATCCGTCTGTGCGCCATTCGAGAAGGGAAGAGAGAATGTCTCAACTATTTAGGCTTCTCAACGCTTCCTTGTCCAAGAACGTCCAAACCAGACGACGTAATATAGATTTTACCGTACCAATTGCCGTTCCGCTATCGCCACAGGTACGTATCATGAATGATAGCCCTGCTTTCACCACGTTGCACCAAATTTACGATGAGTGCTGTGCACAGAGAGGAATTAATCCCGACTACATCCAGGATTTTGTCACAGAACAATTGAACATTGCTCACGATAAAGCGCTGCCCACCCCAGATTTGACTGTGGTCAAAGTGGAAATATTTACTTCAATCCAATCGATGTTTTTGCCAACTACAGTGTTAATGGACTACTTTGTTTCTTTATTCACACAATTTGAAGATTTTTGGCTCTTCCGTAAGCAGTTTGCCTCAAACTACGGCGCATTTGTATTCATGACATACATGATGATGATTAATAGTCGCGCACCCCACAAAATCCATGTGGACAAGGAATCAGGAGATGTTTTCACTTTGGAAATGTTGCCCTCTCGGTATCCATATGAACGCGTTAAGCCTATGATGAAAAACCACGAGTTGAATTTACCTCCTGACACTCCAATTTTCCACAATAATGAGCCAGTGCCATTTAGACTGACTCCAAATATCCAGAAATTAATCGGCGAGTCCGCGCTCGAGGGCGTATTCGTTGTAGATATTTTTGCCATTTCCCGAGCATTGATAGAACATGACAATGAGTTGAACACATATTTGACGCTATTCATTCGCGATGAAATTATATCATGGTTTAGCAACTTGCATCGTCCAATTGTGGAAAACCCACAATTGAGAGAAATGGTCCAAACAAATGTTGATTTAATCATTCGCAAAGTCGCACAGTTGGGTCACTTTAGTTCCACACCGGCGGTCACCACCCAATTTATCTTGGATTGCATAAGCTCAGCTGTGAATCCGAGAAATCTGGCGAAGACTGATTCCAACTACTTGCCGTGGTTTTAAAATTCCCTGGCTGCCTTCTATGCTACTATATTATTATAAGTGATTTTTTTAAGGCTTAAGTAAACAATACAAGGATTTTTCGAACTTCACTAGAGGGTTCGCAGACACTTTGACGCCGTCCTTGATCCATACACCGTATGATCCCATCAAATTAGCCATCATCACATCAGTGAATAATCTGTCGCCAACTATAGCCACCTCCTCAGGACGCTCAGTGATCTTATTCTTGTGAAAATGGCTCATTATCTCTTGGCCACAACCTGGCTTTTTGACATCGTGCCTCAGCACGTAAACTCCGAGCTCCTTCTCAATCAATTGCGCCTGGAGGTAATCTTTATCATCGCTGGAGCCAGCAGTGTTGCTGACCACTAACAATGCTGCTCCGGGGTATGCCTTTTTTAGGGCTGCCCATCTCTCAGTGTAAGCATGCCAAACTTTGTTCTCATGAGGATAAGCGAAGCAGTTATCCTTGTCCAAAACAACGGCTTTTATATCGGGACCAAGGGGGATTGGTAGCTCATTGAATGTTGGTACAGTCATGTGAGGCATGCAGAGTCTGGGATTATACAGCAGCCGGATAGCGTTAAGAGTACCACTTATATTCATCGAATTCAACCAGCAAATCTACAATAAAGTATACGTATAGAGTTGCCAAACAGCAGTTCTTTTGTTTTATTATTCCTTGCCACGCATACAAGGTTCATTTCAAGCTCATCACAAGATTTACGCTGCCTAGACCGTGAAATTTTTCACAGCTAGAACAACGCCATTACTCTTCTTTAGCAGACCCTTTGCCTATCTAGGGTCTGTCATCCTTTTGAGGGGCTCGCGATAGCTTTGCATCAACATTATTGACTGCCTTGGGCTGGGGTTTCATTTTTGGCTCAGTCTTGGGCACCAATTGTAGTATGATGAATCCAACCAAACCAGTAAGAATGGCCACGAGTAGCTGTTTGTTCTCGCCGACAAATCCCTCGTCGAATATTGAAAGGTACTCGCTGCTCATGCCCATGAACTTAGGCTTGTATTTGTTGAAATGAGGAGGAATGTCCAATACATGGTTGTTACGCTCGATGAGAAGTTCACGGCTTTTGTCCTGAAAGATATGGGGGAAGATCCTCTTTTTCGAGTTCCTCACATCAGTGACTGGTTGTAGAGACGTGTAAATGAGGCTGCGAGCTGGAGAAGGTATCTGTGCCAAAACCTTCCTCAATACAGAATCTGATGCAGAGATGGCCTGCCTACGAAGGTCCTGATCCTCTGGTAAAGGTGCGAAAGCAATGCAAATTACTCTTTTATCGACGTCGACGTAGGGCTGGAAACTGTCCAGATTGTCTCCATCCACATATAGCACTTGATCAATCCTGCATCGTTCCTGAATGTACTCCGTCAACTGCTCAAATGTATCCTCTGGGAGTGCCTCCACCTGCTCTAGGGCCACCGCAGTGGAACTATGAGAAATATACCTTTCGAGAGATGCATATTCTAGGTTGTATTCCACTAGATCATCCTTCCGCAATCCTGGCTGGTTGATTAATACGTATGCACTAGACTTGCATCCGTCCACGAGTTCTCTGGCGGCTTCGAAAAAGGTATCCTGGGGCAACTCCAATGAATTGTCAAATTTACCCAAATATTTGTGAAGTTCAGGTGTCCTGTTAAATATCTAGTTAGTATGTTAGATCGAAACGGTCGAACGGGTCCTATGGGTCAGCCACATACAGGTTATGCGAGAAGAGCAAGACTGGTACATGGCTCTGTTCCACCAAATCTTGCACTCCCAAGACAAACAGCACCAGCAGATTTACAAATGACCACTTATAGAGCATCTAGAGCCTTTCAAATAGGATTCAATGGATTTCCAAAGTATCAATGGTCCCACCCAGCCTGGCCTTTTTGGAGGTTTAACCTCTTCAGAACACGCCGTGCGCCATGACTAGTTATAACGGTTATAATGCTAAAGTCTATTCACAAGTCCACGAGGCGACTCACGCGAGTACACTGCTGTCACCTATAGGGATTTCAACAAATCTATGACGTGCTGCAATGAAGAATGGTGTCCCTGCAATTTTGGAGTTCCGTTAGCATCGGCAAGCTCACTACTTTCTTCGAGGATGAGCAAGTCGTCAGCCGTGTTGGTGTCATCGTCCAGTTTTTCTAGCAAAGTCCTATCAAAACTAGCTGGGTATTCCCAACCATTGTCCCTTACAGCCTTGATCAGCAGCATGTGCTCCACTTTAAAGCCGGCATGAAGAATTTTCTTATACCAGGCGCGGGCGTCTTGTGTATTATTCAATTTCAAATACCTTAAGACCATGGCAGTGCAAAACTGGAAATGCAGCGAAATTTTGTTTTCATGCATCAGTATCAATAGCTGTGAGATTTCAGCCTGAGATAACTCTCCATTTTGGTAGACGACGAGGGAAAAGGGACAGTTGGCCGACGTGACTCTAATTCCCTTGCCCAATCCACGGGAGTAAAACTCATGGAGTAATACGAATGCAAGTCTTGGGTCTCGCAAGCCGAAACGAGTGTAATTTAGAATGACATTTAATATGCCTGTGTCATGTTTTGAATCTTCAAAACTGTGATTTAGCAATGCAGCGGTGTACTTGGAATATAGATCCACAAGGAGATCTCGATACTGCTCAGTAGCCATGATCTTCGAATTGGTCGATAACAAGATTCTGTAGAGTTCAGTTATTGCCGCCAAGGAAGGCTGCCCCTTCAGGGACATGGACTGCGGGAGTAACATTTCGAGGGCGTTGATCTGGGGTTCCAGTTCTTCCTGCGATAAGATAGCTGTGTTTCCATGGAATGCAGAACTCCATATGCCGAGCTCGTTCAGCAAAGACCCAGTGGCGTGTCTGTTAAACCCTGACATGATGTACTGACAAGTCAATTTCGGATCGTTAAAAGATTTGAGTAATGATATTATTTCCGTGAATACGTGTTGCCTGAAAGTATGACTTTTACCTAGGGGCGACTTCTGAACCGTGGAAATTATGAGAAAGAATTCTTCATGGAACCCTTGTTGTCTCAACATCTTTAGCAAAAACACCAGCGGCCTGTGCATCATCTTCAATAAATCACGAGCTTCGCCAAGCATTTTGAGTAGCTGCAATGGAACCTCCAGAGCCCACAAAAATGTTTCGATGTCCTCTGCTTGCGACAAATAGTAGAGTAATGTGTTATTAAACCTAAACAGAGACCCTTCATGAGCTCCCTGAACCTCCATTTTATGCAAAAGGGCAGACAAATAGAATTTCGCAAACCTCAGATCTCTACTTCCGAATACCCGATTCAAAATATGTATCATCGAATCAAAACTGTACAACTTGCCAAACTTTTGGTAAAACATCGATCGATGGGAATCCTGATGCAGGAAAAGCTGGAAAGTAGACAACTGCAATTCAAGCTCTGACCCTTGCATCAAACGTTGGGCAAATTTCCATGCATATTTGGGAGACGACAAAAATATATCGTTTTTAATCAAAAAGTAAAAATGCTCAAATGACTCTTCCCTAGGTATATTGTACCAAAACCATCTATGGACTTCGTCTGGAAGATTGATAGCGGCCCTTTTCGCGGCACCTGGAAACATGTCATGCTGAAAACTTATAATTTCGTAGATCCGCTGTCTTTTGTCATCATCACTCAAATCTTTGCGTGCAACCGTCTCCACCAAATACTTCGCAAATGCTCCGTACTGTTTAGTACCCAAATTCCGGTACATTGACATCTCAAGCTTGAGAGTATTACCACAAAGACTCCTCAGACAGGGATAAATCAGAGAGTACTGCTGCCCATATTTGCGCATCATCTTATTCCTCAATTTCCTCATTTGATGTCCGCTCTGAAGCGACTCTATTAACCTCAGCAATTCCTTTGCCTGGGGTGAATTGGGCTTGCAAATGTCACGTATAGAGACAGAATCTACGAAGCCATACGCTCCTTTCAATTGCAGGCTCGTCGCATCGTTTTCGGCAGCCAAGCCTCCCACATAGCGTACACCGATCCAAGATCTAATACCGAGGCATCGCAGCATTTCCGAAGGCACTCAATATATATCTTGTGGCAGCCTCCTAAACGTCATAAATGGCCCTCCTTGACCCATTGAATGCACCGTTAGTTGATCCCAAAGTTGATTAAAGTTTGGAAGAATCTGAAAAATCATATATAACGGATGTGCGAATGTATGTGGTGAAGTAAGAAAGGCGTGGCAGAGCATCAACCGTGCGAGACCACTGCTGTGAAGCTCGTATCGAGGCAAAGGAAGCTTTAAATTGTCCATCGTCGTCTCGTAGATTAGTCGAGAGGCACAATAAACATCACAAAGGATTTTGGGAGATTGCTGGTACACTTTAATTGATCGAAGTTCAAGTGCGTTTCAAAACTGCTCGCGGCAGATCAAGAACGTTGAACGTATTTATGGTGATTTAAGCATTCGAATAGACCTCAGATAACCATTCAATCACTATGAAGAAATCTAACAGTGGCTTAGGCTCTTCCCTGGGGGCTTCCAACTCAGATCAAGATGTTATGACCGTCTTCAAGAGGACTGAAGTGATAGGCAGAGGAAAGTTTGGTGTCGTTTATAAAGGCCATCATGTGCGTACGAAGCAAGTTTACGCTATTAAAGTATTGAATCTGGATTCTGATGAAGACGAAGTGGAAGATGTGCAGAGGGAGGTGCAATTCTTGGCCTCCATGAAACAGACGCCCAATATCACGCACTACTATGGATCATATCTCAGGGATACGAGTCTATGGATCATTATCGAGTATTGTTCGGGTGGATCACTGAGGACCCTGCTTCGACCGGGGAAGATCGATGAGAAGTACATTGGTATAATTATGAGGGAGGTGCTCATAGCATTGAAATACATACATAAGGACAACGTCATCCACAGGGACATTAAGGCAGCTAACGTCTTGATCGCAAATGAAGGCCATGTCAAACTGTGTGATTTTGGTGTGGCCGCACAGTTAAATCATTCTAATTTGAAAAGACAGACTATGGCAGGCACACCATACTGGATGGCGCCGGAAGTGATTATGGAAGGTGTCTATTACGACACAAAAGTCGATATATGGTCACTTGGGATCACCACCTATGAAATCGCTACCGGGAACCCTCCTTACTGCGACGTGGAGGCCCTTCGGGCGATGCAATTGATAACCAAATCGAAGCCTGCTCGCTTAGAGGGCAGGCACTACTCTTCCATGCTAAAGGAGTTCATTGCACTTTGTCTGGATGAAGATCCAAAGGAAAGGTTGTCTGCAGACGATTTGCTGAAGACCAAGTTTATCAAGCAACACAAGGCTGCCTCTACTGCGGTATTGAAAGAACTCATTACAAGATACCTGTTGTTCAGAGACAAGACTAAAGCTAGACGAGAAAGTGTCTCCATGGTTGATGCTGACCTGCCGCCTACTGAATCTGCTCCAAATGAGGGCAACGACAAGGGTGCGAGCCCCGATGCCGCCTCAAACGGGGAGCTAAACGATCCCTCTGATCCCAATAGCATACAGGTCGAAACACGATGGGATTTTAATTCTTTGAGCTCTTCAGATTATATTTTGGAGAACGACATCAACGTGGAGGAGATACCAGGAGAGTCTACTGTCGATTGGAAGTCTCATTTCGAGCAGTTCAACTTCGCTTACCCTGATGAGGAAATATACTATTATCAAACGGGGAATAATATGGGCAGGCAAGTCTACCAGGGTACTACAATGGGTAGGACGCAGCCTAGCACAGCAGTCAACAATTCTACTTTAAATGCGCCCTTGACCAATAACAATACCACAGGCCAACCAGGCAAAACGCTCAAGGGCGGAAACACAAATACGGGCGTGACAGGCACTCACAATAATAGCACAAACAGTAACAAGAAGGCAGAAACAAAGGCTCCCAAGAAGCTGATGGAACTGTTTGAGGATAATGATGTAATTAACGAGGAGGAAAGTGCAGATCCAGAGCTGTCACGAATCACAACTAACATCCCAAATGATTTAAGCATACGTCCACACGGCGCCCTCATGAGTGGTGCTGCTTATCATAGTCACAGCGCTCCAGCCTTGCCACTCATACAGACGAAGTTCAGTAAACCATCGAAGGCCCCTGCTAGCGCCGTGACCACCGCTCCCACACCGATTGAAATTGAAATTCCAGAGGAGTTGCCAACTAGTACCACAACACCTTCTGCACTGCCCTCAGCTCTATCTTCGTCGTTTTCTGCAGTTTCAATGGACCCGCTGGCCCAATCTCAATCGGTACCGCTAAGTCACACAAAGCCCAGATCGTCGACACTCTCCTCTATCCATGCCCCCTACAAGCAGCCTATAGGGTTGAATGGAAGGTTCACGTTGGGCCGCGAAGCACATACTAAGATTCCAGAAGAAGTATCGAGGCGAGGTAGCAATAGCGCTGGGAGTAGTTCCGAGGGCTCCATAGGCAGCGCGATGAATACCAGCGTATCTGCAGGCGGCGGCTGCGCTCCCATGAAACGGCCTCTGAGGACCCCTTCACCTTCGCGAGTGCTGCTCAACCACATGAGCTCACCCACAAAGAAACTAGGCGGATCGCCGACCGCTTCTGGTTCATTACTCACCATGAAGCCCGTAGGCATCAGCAATGAGAGCAAAGACGTACTCTTGCAGCCTTTGAACAACGGAACCCCCACGTCGGTCAATAGTGCCAGTATTGTAGCCAACGGTGCCAGTGCAAATGGACCCGTCGCCCCAGGCGACAAAGATTCGAGCCGGGTCAATCGGGATTTCAAGAGAAACAACCCCAATTTAAAATTACACATGCCGCTGCCCACACCGATGGTGCCCACCAAGTTACTCGATTCTACCGATCTTGCCTCCTCGGGGGCCCCGGGGGGTGAAAACATCAATCAGTTTGGCTTCAACACCAGCTCAGCATCAAATGTCCCCGTATCCATGACACCGATCAGTGAAAAGCACATGGATTTCGGCAACCGACTCAGAAGGAGTCAGAGTGTGGCCAACCGCAAGAACTCACAGAGCGCAGATCCAAGCCTCTTGATGAACCCGCTCTCTTCTGCGGCGAGCTATGGCGGTGCTGGTGTATCAAGCACGCCTCTGGGCTGCGCGGCGAGCCAGTTGGTGCAGCCTCCGCCAGATTTCCTGAACATGGGCCTATTTCTCGACATGAGCTCTGAGGGCGGTGAGTACCGCTTTGTCGACAGCAAGCCGAAAATGTTGGATAAGCTGGAGATGTTGCTCAAGATGTATGAGGATGGATTGCCCGTCCTGGAGAATGCACTCAAGAAGCAGTTGATCTCGATGGATGTTGCGTGCGATGATCGGGGGCATTAATTTGGCAAGAGAGAAAAAAAAAAAAAGGAATTGGCAAACGCATGTTTAATGGGCTATTGGAGTTTACGTAGGTACATACAAAGTTAGACAAGTAAGGGGGATGCGACACTATATAAAAAAGGCCGCTTGGGTTTGAAAGGATTGCTTGAAGGCATGTAGATGAATATACACTTTTCAAGTTGGTCAATCAGGTGCCTACGAAAACATCTCCCAACATCAGCGGAGGATCTGTTTCCCACAAGTAGCCGTGATAGAATATGTTGCAATGCCGTTTACAGATGAGAGGGGAGGAACGTGCTAGGGTCTTGCGCAGGTACCAAGAGATAGTTCCGCATGGTACTTGCGCTGTGCCGACGGGCCAGCAGGCGGGTCTCATTTCGCTTAGCCGCCTGGACAGACAAACATCCCAATGTCACATTTTACGTCCCCGCTAAGCGCTTCCGGCTCGGCGGCTAGCGTTCTTTTTGCAAAAAGAACCAAAAAGCGTGGCTGCTCGCTGC